>JAPQNM010000033.1:2517843-2522843 GCA_029783475.1 Metacarcinus magister
TTGAATGGTGTTTGTTTACCTTGGGTTGGTACGGGTATCCTATCCTTTCCCTTTCCCTTTCCTTCCTTTCCTGTTGCCTTTGTAATTGTCCAGTTTCGTCCTGGCATGAAGGGCATGGTGGTTAGAGGGCACGTGAAAGGCACCTCACACCCCCACGCCTCCTGGCCACCCCCACCACCGTCCCCCCAACATCCATACACCCACCAGCGGTTCTATATAACCCGACGTTTCTGCCTAGTCTTCACACAACTCCTTCAACGTACACTGAAGAAAGACAAGGTGGGTGCAGCCAGCCAGTCAGTCAGTCAGTCAATTAATCAATCAGTCAATCAATCAGTCAAAGTTGTTTTGCTTGGTTGTGAACTTGTTAGACAGGAAATTTTTGACTTAATCTGCTTGTCTTCTCTTCAGGCAGACAGTCAATCAATCAATGAGTCAGTTATATAAGTTAACATTTCATAAGATAGTCAATCAATCAATCAGTCAGTGAGTCAGCCTCTCAGTCCCTAGTTTTATGGAGTAATCAGATACATGAGGGAGAGGAAGACTGTGGTGGTGGTGGTGGTTAAGGTGGTGTTGGGCAGTCTTAGGTGATGGTGTTGAGTGGTGTTAGGTGGTGGTGTTGAGTGGTGTTAGGTGGTGGTGTTGAGTGGTGTTGGTGTTGCCTCAGATGCGTAGTGCCGTGCTGATCTTCGCTGTGGTGGTTGCCTGCTGTGCCATGGTTGAGGGTGACCCCATCTTTGACCGACTCCTCCGCCAGAAGAATCGTGATCTGGGCTTAGGAGGCCGTGGTGGTGGTCTGTTTGGAGGCGATGACGTTTTTGGAGGCCGTGGTGGTGGTCTGTTTGGAGGCCGTGGTCTTTTTGATTATGGTCGTCGTGGGCCCTTCGAGGTAAGGCTGTGTGTGTGTGTGTGTGTGTGTGTGTGTGTGTGTGTGGTGTGTGTGTGTGTGATGTGAAATAAGTTAGATAGCGAGTGTGTTGTGTTTATATGGATAGAAAGATCTCTCTCTCTCTCTCTCTCTCTCTCTCATTCGGTATTACTCCTCCCCAGGACATTTTCCGTCCCCGTGGACTCTTTAAACGCTCAGTGAGGGACCTGCCCATCCCTGAGGTGCCAACCAGACCGTGCCAACCCGGTTCCAATAACTGCCGAGGAGAGTAAACCCACAACACAACACTGAGAGGGTTGTCACGCCTACCACGCATCACCCGTAGTGGTATAACACAGGCTGTCACAACCCTCACTTAGAATCAAGGAGTGTCATGTTGCAAATAAGTGTGTGTCTCTACAGTCATGATGTGCCACCCTACACCATGAGATACCGTAGATAAAGGCGGAGACTCCTGAGCGTGCGGTGCCGGTGCTGCTGTCCCCACCGGCTGCCTCCTGAAGCTGCTGTGCCACCTGGGGGTCGGCAGCAAGAGCCGAGACGCCGCTGCTTGTGATAAAATCTTCAGCCAGTGTCCTCTCCAGTACTCGCAGCTGTCCACTGTGCTCGAGGAGTCCTCATTTCACTTAAACTGGCGGAATCATTTCAACTTTTCAATGAACACTTTTTGGGAACGGCCGTATGACTGAGGTTCTTAATGACTTATTTATATTACTTAATTGACATTCCTTATCTCACCATGTGAATTGATAAATAAAGTACCATCAAAAATATTTCCAGTGTGTCTCAATCAACATGAACCAAACGAGTTTTTGACATCATCTGTAAAATGCTTTGTTGGTCTTATTCTCTCTCTCTTCTCTCTCTTTCTTCTCCATCATCTTCCCTCCCTACCTCTCACTAAACTTACTTTTTCCTCTCCATCTCTTTCATCATTCTCCCTCCATCCCTCCCTCTCTCCTCTCCGTTACCCCTCTCTCTCTCTCTCTCTCTCTCTCTCTCTCTCTCTCTCTCTCTCTCTCTCTCTCTCTCTCTCTCTCTCTCTCTCTGTAACCTTTAGAAATAAGTTGAATTGCGTTTTGTCTCTAATCTCTAATTTCTAATCCATTGTATTCAGGAGACTTTTCTTTATATGGTTTAGATTATTTATTTCAATATTAATTTAGTAACTACTTTTGAACATTTCGGAATAATTTTTTCTTCACTGAAACTCGTCGTAACTTCTATATATTTTTGCTGTATCGGGTATTGACATAATTATTTATATTCTGTAATCACTGTTGAATGTAATGGTGTCAATCAAAGTGGTGTATTATGTATAAGAGGTGAGCCAAGGCCACAAGTGTACAGAAACATGTATTGCCAGAGCATGTGTGAAGGGCAAGCTGGCTGTCATGAGAGTAACAATCAGCCAATCAACAGCGTCCTAACAAACCATTCTAGGAACACCGGCACTCCTGGCCAATCAACAGCGTCCTAACAAACCATTCTAGGAACACCGGCACTCCTGGCCAATCAACAGCGTCCTAACAAACCAGACTAGGAACCCCGGCACTCCTGGCCAATCAACAGCGTCCTAACAAACCATTCTAGGAACCCCGGCACTCCTGGCCAATCAACAGCGTCCTAACAAACCATTCTAGGAACCCCGGCACTCCTGGCCAATCAACAGCGTCCTAACAAACCATTCTAGGAACCCCGGCACTCCTGGCCAATCAACAGCGTCCTAACAAACCATTCTAGGAACCCCGGCACTCCTGGCCAATCAACAGCGTCCTAACAAACCATTCTAGGAACCCCGGCACTCCTGGCCAATCAACAGCGTCCTAACAAACCAGACTAGGAACCCCGGCACTCCTGGCCAATCAACAGCGTCCTAACAAACCATTCTAGGAACCCCGGCACTCCTGGCCAATCAACAGCGTCCTAACAAACTAGACTAGGAACCCCGGCACTCCTGGCCAATCAACAGCGTCCTAACAAACCATTCTAGGAACCCCGGCACTCCTGGCCAATCAACAGCGTCCTAACAAACCAGACTAGGAACCCCGACACTCCTGAGGATCCAAAGGGACTTAACCTTTTCTATATTGTTTGATCATTAAGAGTAACATAATTGCATAACTACATTATTCATTATTGCCAGAAAACTGCATTGGCTCGTCAATTCATCAACAATCACTTCCATATCATAACAATATTCAACATAGATCACATCCATGTACTTTTTTTTAATGCTATTTGAGAACTAGCCAAGGGTAATGAAAAACTATATAAAAAACCCCATTTAATCATATCATAAATCACTTTCCGTGGAGCGAATACTATTAAAACATTAACCCAGTACAATGCACAACGTATACATATCTTAGCTTAATAATCCTATGAGCTGTAATAATGACTGTCTTACATGACGTTGGCTTTTACTTACTGTTCTGGTAAGTGACGCTTCCATTTTACCACCCGAGCTAATGTCACCTTTGTCCTCTTTACTTCACTTCTGAGGTTAAAGATACCCTCACTCCCTCTGTGTTTGTTTATATACATCAAGTACCGGATGTACAATTGGTACGACGACATAGGATAAATAGCTTTCCGCTCCATCTGGTTTGAGGTCCATAACAAAGATCAATGCAGGCTTCTTTTTTTTTCTTTCTAAAGCTTCTATTTCCACGAGGTATTTGTTTCCTTTTTGACAGTCATGCATTTCCCTTTCCCCCCCTCTGTCTTCCTCTCATCGTCCTCTCTCCTTCATTTCTTCTCTCCTTACACACATGTATATCTTTACTTCTTCTCTAAGTTCAGTATTCTGTTATCAGTGTATAGGTTATGATTTTTTGTTTTATATGTCCTTAACCTGTGGCACCGATAGGCTTAATGGAGGCCTTAGCTGGTCGGCCTCCACCCGTTAGTAGCGCAGGTTAGATTTTTTAAGTGACACATCGTTTCTTATTGAGTGGCTCATGCTGCTCCTTGTGCATATAGCTTTGCAGTCCTGTCGAGGATAGTGTTATGGCAGCATGTGGGTGATCTTTGGCCACTCGGCGGTATTACCAAAGGAAAGTGGCCAGCCCGTGCCGGGACTTGAAGTCGGGACTCTGAGCTGGTATGCCCGACCGGTAGCTACTAGGCCACCGCCTCCCCACGAGTTTGACCAAAATTCCACTATGGTCTCTTATAATGTCGCGCCTTCATGGTTCCCTGTCGCCATTAGGGGTCACCGCTCCCTGGCAAACACGAAGGGGGCGGCAGGGGACCTGACGTACTCTTTTCTGTAAAGGCAGCGTTGCAAACACAGACGTGGAAATTTTTTTTATTACTGCAAGGAAAACACGAAGCATTTGTGGTGTTGAGGTGTTAGTACGGAAAGGCTGTGTGTGTGTGTGTGTGTGTGTGTGTGTGTGTGTGTGTGTGTGTGTGTGTGTGTGTGTGTGTGTGTGTGTGTGTACGAATCATGCAATTAATGGACATAATCTAGACATGAATCCAAGCATAGACAGACAGTCAAAGTGCGAGGTAAAGAAACAGGTTGTAGGTTGTGTTAGTTCACTTGGACCAATAGTATGGAGGTGGGAAGGTAGACAGGCCGAGTGAAGGAAACATGAAGGACCATCAAACAAAGTCAATGCTAGTGAGCCAGTCAGCTACACCTCCTGGCGAAGGTAAGGTTGAATCCACAACCTGACGAAGGGGCGCCATACCCACGCCAAGGAGGCTGGTACACAGAGTGACCTAAATCAGCAAAGAGCCTCCAATGGGACAAGCCCAGGACTCCTCGAGCACAATGGACAGCTGCGAATACTTGAGAGGACACTTGCTGAAGATTTTGTCACAAGCTGCGGCGTCTCGGCTCTTGCTGCCGATCCCTACGGCGTAGGTGAAGGCGGCGTTGGAGGGCGTCACGTCTTCAGTGGCCTCGCGGAACATGCCTGACAGGATGGTCTCGTGGCGGCTGAGTGCATCAGCTTCCTTGGTCTCCAGGTGGCACAGCAGCTTCAGAAGGCAGCCATTGGGGTCCAGCTGCGACAGGGAGGACAGCAGCAACTCCCGTTCTAGAATGGCGGTACTTTCGACCACTGAGCGTTTACCAATCCCGTAGTAAGGGTAG
>JAPQNM010000033.1:2525343-2537843 GCA_029783475.1 Metacarcinus magister
TCATATCTCTCTCTCTCTCTCTCTCTCTCTCTCTCTCTCTCTCTCTCTCTCTCTCTCTCTCTCTCTCTCTCTCTCTCTCTCTCTCTCTCTCTCTCTCTCTCTCTCTCTCTCTCTCTCTCTCTCTCTCTTCGTTGATGAGTGACGAAGATGGATGGAAGTAGGAATGAGTATATTAGAAAGGACAGCTTAGGTAGGACGGTTCTGAGACACAGTGAGAGGTGAGACTGAGATGGTGTAGGCGTGTGAAGAGGAGGTGATGGTTGGGTGTGTTGGGGTAAAGATGTTGAGGATGGATTAGGAAGGAAGGAAGGAAGGAAGGGGAGAGGAAGTTCAAAGAGAAAGTTTATAGATGCAGTAAGGGAGAATATGATTGTGGTTGTGTTTGGTGTGGCAGATCAAGATGCATAAGACACGGTGGGGTACAGGCCAGTACAGTGCCAATGACCTGCCTCACCACCACCACCACCACCACCACCATACCCTCCACACCCACGCTGTTATACTCACCATCATCTAACACAACTGAACACTCTACCACCTAAGCCACCCTTGTCTGTGTTCACCCACCCACCCACTCACCCACCCACTCACCCACCCACCCACTCACTCACCTTCATAACGGTACACAATGCTCAGGAATAATGATTAATGTCACCAAGGTTGTAATTACTTTTTTTTTCATATACAAATTATAAACTATATTAAATACTACAATATTCGTGTAATGAAAAACACTAAACAGAAGTACCACGAGCGTAATATAATGTAAGTCGAGTAACATGAAATAAATAATGATATTGATAATCAGAATAATAATAATAATAATAATAATAATAATAATAATAATACATCAATATACACCAGATTGTGTCCGTGGGTGTGGTGTTACCTGTGGTGTTGCAAACATTAACCCCTAAAGAAGCATCTCCGTAACACTACCTACAAGACTAGAGGCGAGGTTATATATTCCCCTGAGTTCCTTATTCTGCAGGCTACACAAGGGGAAGGTTTGGCTACACGGCGTTCCAGAGGCGCCCTTGAAGAAGAGACGCACCAAGCCATCCTCCGCTGGTGACCGTACCTCCTGCGCCATATCCTTCAGGAGACATATAAGCTTCAAGGAGCAGCCAGAGTTATCCATCTGTGTAGCCAGGGATAGTAGCAACTCATCCAGATCTTCTTCTTCGGCGTCTTCTTCAGGTAGGTCGTTAATAGAGCGTTTGTAGTGGTAGTAAGGTACGGAATGGCTGGTGTAGTAAGAGTATTGATCATATCCACCCCCTTCCTCCTCAATATACAACTCATGCCCTGGTGTATTGACTTCCTTAGCCTCCTCTGCTTCTTTGTTCCGCTCCTCCTCCGCCTCTATCTGAAACGTTCTTCTTTCCTTGTACCTGACCAGCTTCTTCAGGTACACGGCCACCGCTAAAGCACCCTTCAGGAAAACAGTAAAGTTAGGTTACACACATACACACACACACACATGTACACATACCACTTTATACCACAATACCACCACACTAACTCGTCCTTACCAGGTAGATCCACCACAAATAGGAGATGGCTCCCCCAGGTGCCCCGCTACCCAAGCCTACGAAGCCATCTGCCTCCTCAACCATCGTCATCAGCAGCACCAACACCACCACCATCACCACCGCTGCTGCCCCACTCGTTACTTGCATCCTGTAGAAGGTAAATAATTGTTGCTGCTACTATTACTATTACTACTACTACTACTACTACTACTACTACTACTACTACTACTACTACTACTACTACTACTACTACTACTACTACTACTACTACTACTACTACTACTACTACTACACACACCTTGTAATTAATTGTCTCACCTGATTTGTCTGATACAGTTGCCAAGTAAGTTTTGAAAGGCACCACCACCACTCTTGTGTGTGTGTGTGTGTGTGTGTGTGTGTGTGTGTATGTGTGTGTGTATGCTAACTTTATGTGTAAATATGTACTTCTATGTTTTCTTCTGTTATGTATGTATGTATGTATGTATATCCTTGTGAAGGTGTGTGGCTGTGGTGGAGGTACGGGAGCAACTGACAACCGGTGGAGTGTGTGACCAATGTGTGGTGGTGGTGGTGGTGGTGGTGGTGGTGGTGGTGGTGGTGGTGGTGATGATACGGAATACTAATCTCTTTTCTATGTATGGAAAGATTTACTACTACTACTACTAATACTAATACTAATACTAATACTAATACTAATACTAATACTAATACTAATACTACAGGTGTGGAGAGGAAAACAAATGTGTGAACTCTTAATCACAGGTGTAGGTACTTAAGTGTTGTAAGTGTACAGGTGTGTAGTGTAGGTGTGTACAGGTGTAGGGGAGGTGATGACAAATTTGCAGATAGTCAGGTGTGTGTTAAGTAATGAAATGCAGATGCGTTCCTTAAGTATTAGTGTATTGATGCCTTAATTACTTTTTAAAAAATCAACCATTATTATTATTATTATTAGTAGTAGTAGTAGTAGTAGTAGTAGTAGTAGTATTGTTATTATTATTATTAGTAGTATTAGTATTAGTATTATTATTATTAGTAGTAGTATTGTTATTATTATTATTATTATTAGTAGTAGTAGTAGTAGTAGTAGTAGTAGTAGTAGTAGTAGTAGTAGTAATAGTGATAATAATAATAATAGTAGTAGTAATACGATACCCTTCTAGTTATATTACAAGTAGATTAGATTGACAATATATAAGTCTATGTAGTATTACGGTCTAAGGTTTGAGGAGGACAGTTAACCTCTTTAGTATGGAAGGTAACTCTTGACAACAGTACGATGGGAGGACGTGTAGTAGTAGTAATAGTAGTAGTAGTAGTAGTAGTAGTAGTAGTAGTAAGATATTTTGTTCTCTCTCTCCCTCTTTCTCTCACCTGTCCCCTTTCCCTGAGTGCTTCATTAAACTTTCTTCTCCAGGTGATCATTCTTTCTATGGGCACACGGAGGAAAGAAAGCCAGGGTGAGGGAGGAATACAAGACGTTGGAGAAAAGGAGAAAAGAGAGAAAAGAGAAAGAAAGAGAGAGCTGCGCAAACATGGTAGGAATACTGTAATGTTATTTTCGAATGAGAGAGAAAGAGAGAGAGAAGAGAGAAGAGAGAGAAAAAAAAAGAAAGTGCGTATGCCATAACTTCAAGGAGATAAAAAGAGATTTGCATGCATCACTTCGCCTTGAAATTTGCTAAAGGAATGCTAGATGGAAGGAGGATGAGTAACACGTGAGGAGACGCTGAAGGATGCTAGGAGGGACATCAGGACTCAGGTTAGTAGGACACTTCCGCATAACAGTCATTCTAGGTCACCTGTAATCCTACTTTCCTTCGTCAGGTGATTAGTAAGTCCTGCAGGTGAGGGAGGAAGGGACGTGTTGAGTTTCACCTGGGGCCGTCCTCAATCACGTCCCCTACCTATGGAAAATGCAAGACAAGTGGTGGGTGTAGAGTAGGTCGTGTGTGGTGAAATGTGGGGATGGAACACGCTTCAGCTAACTGGTATAGACGAACAGCAGGTTAGGGAGAGGTTGGATTTGGTTTGTTTTTACGTCTAGTGTATTAGTAATGTTTTTTTTAGTGATGTATATGTATGTTTTTAAGTGATAGTAACAGTATTTCTTTATCCATCAGCTATTTTTTCTTTTTTATGGAAATGGAAAACCAGACAAGGGCAATAAAACATATAAAAAAAGTCCCATTTATATTACCGGTTCCCTAAAAAAGAAAAAAAGAAAAAGTAATACAAAAAGGGATGTCAAATTAGGGTTACAAGTCTCTTAATACTCTAGTCTTCAATGAGTTCAAGTTGTAATAAGGTTGGAGACGAGAACCAGAGAACGAGCATAGCCTCTTAATATGCTCTTATGTAAATGAAGAGGAGGAGGAGGAGGAAGAGGAGGAAGAAGAAGAGGGAGGGGATTAATTGTTGCTGCCTTATCATTTATGGGTATCGAAGTCAAGTTATCAATATTCCGTAAGGCATCAAGGTGAAACTACCGGTTGTTAAGTTGTTGTTGGGTAGTTAGTGGTGCTTACTCAGAGGGCGAATGGTTGTTATTATTACTATTATTATTTTAGTGTTATTATTATTTCTTCGTGGTGGTGATAAAGGTTATGAATCATTAACTTGTTCCATCCTCAACTTCTTTATTTATATCAGCTACACAGAGGAAACAAACTTATTCATTATATAAACTAAATTTGTGATAAGGAGAAGCATAACTAATTAGCTATATAGCCTTGTAATGCAAACACACACACACACACACACACACGTCCTCTATACATTGTCCTGCAGGTGCCACGTGTAAGAGAATGCCTCCACCAGCTGCGCCTCCTCCACGGGACACTTGAGGATCTCCTGTCCCGCACTTTGGGGATCCTTCAGGGGCGTTGAGGTGGTAGAGGCTCACCAGTAACTCCTCCTCAGGGGCGCGGGTGTCCTTGGGTTTCTCCTGAAGGAGGCACAGCAGCTTGAGGAGGCAGCCATCCTCGTCCATCCTCCTCACTACATCCTGTATCAGCTGCGCCGTCTGCATCACCACGTCCTGCACATCCTTCGCCTCCAGGACCTTCTGCACCGCCTCCTGCAGGTTTTCAGCGGCAGGAGGAAGAGTCTGAAGGGACCTTTTGTGATGAGGATGTGAGTAATAGCGGCGTTGAGGAGGTGGAGGGCGTTGGGGGGAGTTTATAAAGAGTGGCGGCTGTCGACCAGGAGGAAAGGGCTGTAGGAAAGGGCGGGGCACTCCAGAGGGATATTCTAAAGCTCCGTAGTCCATAACGCCGCCAGGGATGCCTTCGTCGCCTTCTTCACCGTCGCCTTCACCCTCGTAGTCTTCATCAGAATACTCGTCACCGTATATACTGTCGAGGATTTGATATTTCTTCCTGACGGCGTAAATTAAGACCCCAACCTGAAGGACGGATCAAGGAGAGACGCGTTACTGTGTGTGTGTGTGTGTGTGTGTGTGTGTGTGTGTGTGTGTGTGTGTGTGTGAATGAGATAAAAAAGAAGAAGAATATAGATAAGATAGAAGAAGGATAAGGAATATAAAAAAAGGAAGAAGCTAAGGAACACAACGAAAAGAGAAGAAAGAATAGAGATAGAAGAACAAGAACAAGAGTAGGAAGAAGAGTAACTAACCTGCAGGAAGCTAGCACCAACGGCAAACATGGATCCTCTAAGACCAATTCTCTCTTCCTTTGTCAAATCCTTCAGCTTGAAAAAGGCAAAAGGCTCTTCTGAAGGGTCTCCGGAAAGGTCTAAGATGAAGGCGTTAGCTTCCTCCACCACCAGCAGCGCCAGCAGGAGGAAGAGGAGAGGAAGGAGGGGGAAGGAGGTAAACATTTCAATCCCAAAGTCGATAGGATAAGAAGGATTGAGGTGTGAGGTGAGGATCTCTTAAGGAAAGGATACGTGGAAATGAGAGGATAAAGGAGTATTTAAGAGGGAATAGAGAGAGGATGTAGAGTGAGGCAGGACGGTGAGAGAGAGAGGCAGGTAAGACAGGGAATGAGCTAAATATCACCTCCTCTATCACTTTATGCAAGAACGGTGACAAGGTGTTGAGGTGAGAGCTGCTGTATCAATTAACCTACCTGTGTGCGCGCTCCTCCTTCTCTCTATCCCTCCATCTCTCATTCTCTCCATCTCTCCATCTCTTCATCTCACTGCTTGCGTCACTACCTCCCTCCTGTTTTTTAAGTATTACGATTTCTTTTTTTCTCTCTCACTGTGCATAGGGAAGTAAAATAAAAGGCTGTGTATTGTTTATATATACTGTATGTTAAGTATACAGTGCCCTAAAGAGAGATGAGAGAGAGAGAGTATACAATAAATATTACCTTCTACATTATACATGTACAAACATCATATTCATACATAAGTTATCATCGTGTCATCCTCTATACATTGTCCTGCAGGTGCCATGTGTAAGAGAATGCATCCACCAGCTGCGCCTCCTCCATGGGACACTTGAGGATCTCCTGCCCGCACTTTGGGGATCCTTCAGGGGCGTTGAGGTGGTAGAGGCTCACCAGTAACTCCTCCTCAGGGGCGCGGGTGTCCTTGGGTTTCTCCTGAAGGACGCACAGCAGCTTGAGGAGGCAGCCATCCTCGTCCATCCTCCTCATTACATCCTGCACCAGCTGCGCCGTCTGCATCACCACGTCCTGCACATCCTTCGCCTCCAGGATCTTCTGCACCGCCTCCTGCACGTATTCAGCGGGAGGAGCAGCCTGTAGTGACCTCTTCTGGTGAGTGGATGAGTGATGGATGAAACGGGAGACTGGCTGACTGGCTGAAGGAAGAGGAGAAGGATGAGAGGAGTCTTGATCACTACGTCTCAAGAACTGATCGTCGTAGTTCCCATAATAGTCTTCGTCAGCAGCGCCAGGTCTTAAGTAATCGGACCCAAACCATCCTCCGGGCCCGGGTAGTTCGGCAGGTATTGGGAAGTCATGGGTGGGGAAGTAATCAGGGAGAGGGAAGTCAAGAGCCATGTCTTCAGGGTAGTCTTCGGGAAGGGTGCCAGGGAAGTTCTCGCCGAAGTATTCCTCAAGTTGATCGTAGTAGTCTTCGAGGTTTGCAAGTTTGTATTCCTTCCTCTTGATGGCTAAGATGACTCCCGCGGCCTGGAATACCAAAAAGAAAGGTTGTGTATGTATGTGTGTGTGTGTGTGTGTGTGTGTGTGTGTGTGTGTGTGTAACAATAACAATAATGATAATAGTGATATAATACAATACGAAAAAGAAGAAACAAAGAACAAACTCACCGTCAAGAACGAGAAGCCAAATCCAGCTACGATAGAACGCGCCCAAGAATTAAAGAAAGGCTGGGCGAAGAAGTCCTTGGGTGGCTGAAGGGTTGCAACTTCATCTGGGTCTAGGTAGTAGGCTTCGATTCCCTCCAGCACCACCAGGAGGAAGAGGAGGAGGAGGAGGGGGAAGCTACATACTCGATCCTCCATGTGTGGGTATGTTGGGGGAGATGTGGAGGAGTGTGTGGTTTGTAGGTGGTAGTGTGTGGAGTGAGGGTATAAGGCTTCTACATGCACTATATAAGATACCTCCGTTGGGGGTTAGGTTTGAGGGGGGGGGGTGTAGCCTTCCCTTTCTCTTTTCTCCTTTCTCTTTTTTCTCTTTCGCTCTCTCTTTCTTTCTTTCTCTTTTTCTCTCCGTTGATAAGTAAAACGAGTAGATAATTGAGGTTTTGTTTTATATATATATATTAACATTACTTAGTTTATCCAATACCACGAGTAGATAAGAAGAGAGAAGAGAAAAAAAAAGAGAAAGAGAGAAAGTATACAATAAATACTGGCCTAAACAACATCATACGTATACATATACAAACATCATTCATACACAAGTCATCATCATCGTGTCACCCTTTAGACAGTGTTCTGCAGCTGCCATGTGTATGAGAACGCCTCCACCAGCTGCACCTCCTCCACGGGACACTTGAGGATCTCCTGCCCACACCTTGAGTCTTGGGACATATTCACTTCAAACAGATTCAACATTATCTCATCTTGTGGGTCACGAGTGTCTTTGGATTTCTCCTGAAGGTGGCATAGAAGCTTCAAGAGGCAGTCATCTCTATCCAGCTTCAAGACTTCCCCGGTGAGCTTCTTCACCCCTTCTTTCACCACCTCTTCATCCTCCTCCATCTGTAATTCCTCCATAGTCTTTGTTATATCATCCAGTTCTGTGGTTAGGGATTGGTTCTCAACTTCCCTCGTGTAGCGTCGGTTAGGATACCTCTCTGGGGGTGGGTAGGAGCGGGATGGGACGGAAGGAGCGGGGTAGGTTCTTCGGTTATGAGAGGGAGGTTTTGGGTAGGCTTGGCTGTAGGTTGCAGGTCGGTAGTGGCTGAAGGGAGGGACAGAGTTTTGTGACACTCTTCTGCGTCCTTCTTCTTCTTCTTCGTGTTCCTCCTCTGAGTAGAAGTAACTCTCGCTGTCGTCTGGAGCGCTGGCGGCGTAGTAGATCAGCTTCCTGTAAGGCCTGTCGTAGTCGTAGTCGTACACGATGTCGTAGTTGTCTTTGTCTTTGAGACGCTTCCACTCGTCCAAAGTGATTGCCCGCCCGCCGTTCTGAAGGATACCCAACAGCACTGCAACCTGACGGACGGTGAGGGAAACATGTTATAGTATAGAGTTTTATAGTAGTGTTGTGAAAGTGTTAGGAATGTGAATAGTGTTGCTGCTACTCTACTACCATCACTATCATTACTACTACTACTGCCACTAATAGTAATAATCATTATCATCCAAGTGCCTAACCTCCTCCTCCTCCTCCTACTCCTCCTCCTCTTCCTCTTCTCAGGGCCTTACCTCGAGTGCTATAAGGGCCGCCACAGGAAGGGCCGCGATGGGTGAGTTCTCCCCTACGATAGGCAGATTAGGGCGGGGCAGCATGGCGAGGCCCTCAGCCGTGGCAGCGATCAGGGACCCTACAGCACCACACACAGCCAGGACCTCCATCTGAAGGGCCCGCAGGAGGTAAGAAGGTAAGGTATAGGATGACAAAATGATGTTATGGTGTTGTGGTGTTGTGGTGTTGTGGTGGTGTATGCTTCTGGTGTTGTAGGTAACGCGTGTACCTACAATTCCTTGGGCCAGGGTTCGAGTTCAGGTAAGTGTTGAGTAGTGATTAGCACACCTGTGGAAGGTATAAATTGTGGTGCCGTAGTGTGATGGTTCTGTTTGTATCTGTCACGTGCCCCAAGGAGACGGAGGTGAGCAGCGCGGCAAAGCTTCACCTTCCTCCCTTCATGTGGTGGTGGTGGTGGTGGTGGTGTTGCTCTCAGTAGTCAGGACAATGTGTGTGTTTTCTCTCATTTAGTAACCAGGTGAGCACAGGTGACTCCTCCTCCTCCTCCTCCTCCTCCTCCTCCTCCTCTTCCTCCTCCACTGTTTGATGTCACTATTGCGAATATAACCAACACTTCTGTCACCATCACCACCACCACCATCATCATCATCATCAATCCCTTTGCATGATGATAATAATAATAATAATAATAATGATAACCATCCATCATTATCATCATTATCATTATCATCATCATCATTATTATTCATGCATACACACCTTTCAGAATGTCACGTTACCTTGAATCAGCGGCAGGTAGGGCGAGGCGACAGGTAGATACAGGTGAGGGATGGAGGGAGGCTGGGTGGTGAGGCTGAGGACACTGCAGGAAGATGTGTTGTGGACGAGGCAGGGCGGGAGGCTGGTCAGGAGGGCGGAGCGGGGCCGAGGCAGGCTTATATATGTAGAGAAGACACCCTCCTCCTCCTCCTCCTCCTCCTCCTCCTCCTCCTCCTCCTCCTCCTCCTCCTCCTCCTCCTCCTCCTCCTCCTCCTCTCCTCTCTATTCTCTCCTCCTTCTTTCCTACTAGTGCCATAGAAGTCTGAGAAAGGGTAGTGGTAGTGAACTAATACTCTCTCTCTCTCTCTCTCTCTCTCTCTCTCTCTCTCTCTCTCTCTCTCTCTCTCTCTCTCTCTCTCTCTCTCTCTCTCTCTCTCTCTCTCTCTCTCTCTCTCTCTCTCTCTCTCTCTCTCTCTCTCTCTCAATTCAAGTCCATTATTCTCCTATTTTTCAGATTTTTTCGTCGTGGTGGTGAAATGACTGCACTAGTTCGATGCTGGTTCGTTGGTTCACTGGTTCCAGGGTTCGAAACTTACCAGCGCAGTAGACAGTCAGTCAGTCAGTCAGCCAACCCAGTACAGGTGTTCTTCCTTCCATGCCAGGTAAGTGAATTATTAATTAGTACCTGAAGAATACGTTGGGAAGGTTGCTTTTTGTAATGTGATGGTGGTGGTGGTGGTGGTGGTGGTGGTGATGGTGGTGGTGATGGTGATGATGTGTATGGTAGTTATATAGGCTCATGGTGCACCTTACACACACACACACACACACAGGGATGGTGATGATGATGATGTTTTCTTTGATCTTTTTCATTCCTTTTATTATCATTATCTATTTCTTAATTCTTTTCTCTTCATCATTATCATCTTTTTCTTCTTCATCAGCGTCATATTTCTCCTCTTCCCCGTTCATCTCCTCCTTCTCCTTAATAATAATAATAACTGTTTCTTTACACATTAATTTCGAGCCAAAAAACATATAAATAGATGAAGAAAGTAATACAGAAGGAATAGAGAGAGAAAATACTCACCTCTATTAATCTATCGTATATATTATCAATTTCGTTTCCATAAATATTAATTCATTGTATTTATCAACTTCGTTTCCATAAATATTCCTCCCTGTAAGTCTGCCACGTCCTTTTGAATCTTTGTGGTAGATCGTTGTGGATTGGATGCTTCGATCAACTGTCTTTTGTTTGGGTTCAATACGACTTGTTCTTGTTGTTGTAGTTTATGATGGAAATGGAGTAAACTGGCTTTTTTGTTTTTTGCTTTATTTCATTTTTTCATCTTGATACATAGCACATGATACAAAAATAATGAAATAGATAAATAAATCATTCAATAAATACTGCATGTGTCAGTTCATAATCTTGCCTAAACATACACACGCATTCATATTTTTAAACAAAACTTCAACTCATAACACAAAGAATACATCTGAAAGGCATGACTGAACTGAACAAAAGGAAATAAATACATGTTTTATTAAAGAACACACACACACACACACACACACACACACACACACACACACACACACACACACACACACACACAAACACCTCACCAATCAACATTTTCTCCAAAGCCAAAAAAAAACGAGATTCAACACTAATAAAATACAAAAAAACACATTAATTAAAAAAAAACACTGTAAAACAACTATTTCCTCACTCAAAACAAAATATAATCACTGAAAACCGACTCAAATACGAAATACATAAGAAAGTATACACACAATACGTCTTCCTCAATATACAATCAACTTTCCTAGACTCTCACCCCGCGCTCCTGACACCTTCCTTGCTAACTGACTACTGATTACTGAGCCTTGCATGACGTCTGTGTAAGATCCTCTATGTACTGCATTTGACCTCTACTTCCCCTCG
Source organism: Metacarcinus magister (assembly GCA_029783475.1). Lineage (NCBI taxonomy): Eukaryota > Metazoa > Arthropoda > Malacostraca > Decapoda > Cancridae > Metacarcinus > Metacarcinus magister. Next base: position 2,536,426 of record JAPQNM010000033.1, read on the forward strand.
TCAACTCTCTCCTAGCATGACCACGTCTCCCCTCAAAAAAAAATGTTCCCCTCCCTTCGTTTTAAACTTCCGAAAAATATTCTTTCTTTATATATATAGTTTTTTTTTTTGTTTAAGGGTAAATTGGTGTATTTTGTCTGTATTGTAAATTATTATTATCATCATTACAAACACACACACACACACACACACACACACACACACACACACACACACACTCAATATACACGTGTGGGGTGATGTGACGTTCCTTGCATAGCAGTGATGGGGATGGATGGTGTGTTGGGGTGAGGAGGAGGGAGGGGGTGGGTGAGGGGGTGAGGGTGACGGGTGTGTGTGGTGTTCTCAGGGTATGATATTGTAGGCTGTCTGGGGCGTGGTAATGAGGAGAGTATCTAACTTAGGCGCAGAGAGGAAACAGTTAGGAAAGTGTTGGTCTGTGCAAGCTAAGTCAGTGTGATGGATAGGGAAGAAGAGCAACATCATATCTTCTTCAGGAGTGAGGTTATCCTTGGGTTTATCCTGAAGGTGGCACATTAGCTTCTGAAGGCAGCCGTCCACATCCAACTGCAGCATCAAGTCTTCTGTTAACGTATCCATAATCATCTTCATCTCCTTCGCCGCGGCCTCCTTCGGTACCTCCTTCAGGATAAGTCTTTTCAGTAGCCACATGATATCCTTCCCTGCCTCAACCACTCGCCCAAACATCCCTCCACTCCCTACCAGTGACCGCTTTTGAATACGTCTCCTGTAGGGGGCTGACTGAACGCGTGGTGGGGGTGCAAACTGGTAGGCATTATTATTATGAGGATAGAAGGGGATGGAAGGGTTGTTTGAGACGCGGCGGATATGAGGGCGTGGGTTGATGATAGGCTTGACGGCAGAGCTTTGGTAAGGGAGAATCTGGTAGCGTTGTCCACTTTCACGCCTCTCATCAGCCTCTTCCTCTCCTCCTTCCCCCGCCGCCTCTGCCTCTGCCGCTGCCTCTGCCGCTGCCTCTGCCGCTGCCTCTGCCTCCGCCTCCTCGCGCTGGTTAAAGTTTTCTTGCTCGATCTTGTCCAAGTAGTTAAAGATGTACCCGATGAAGGCCGCGACCTGTGGGAGGAGGGAAAGATGAGGGGAAAGAAGTAATCCCATAAGCTGTCCTTCTATACTCTACCATTCCTTCTACAACCCTACCCCACACACACACACACACACACACACACACACACACACACACACACACACACACACACACACACACACACACACACACACACACACACACATACACACTCACCTCAATTATAACCACGCCGGTCCCTGCTAATCCAGCGCGAATCTTATCCCAGGTTGTCTCAGGGCTGATCAGAGTCGCTGGAAGGATCTCAAGCAATCCTGGAAGTCCTAGCATTTCAGGGAGGGCGAGGAGGTCT
>JAPQNM010000033.1:2552843-2567843 GCA_029783475.1 Metacarcinus magister
GTGTGTGTGTGTGTGTGTGTGTGTGTGTGTGTGGTGTGTGTGTGTGTGTGTGTGTGTGTGTGTGTGTGTGTGTGTGTGTGTGTGTGTGTGTGTGTGTGTGTGTGTGTGTGTGTGTGTGGTGTGTGTGTGTGTGTGTGTGTGTGTGTGTGTGTGTGTGTGTGTGTGTGTGTGTGTGGTGTGTGTGTGTGTGTGTGTGTGTGTGTGTGTGTGTGTGTGTGTGTGTGTGTGTGTGTGTGTGTGTGTGTGTGTGTGTGTGTGTGGTGTGTGTGTGTGTGTGTGTGTGTGTGTGTGTGTGTGTGTGTGTGTGTGTGTGTGTGTGTGGTGTGTGTGTGTGTGTGTGTGTGTGTGTGTGTGTGTGTGTGTGTGTGTGTGTGTGTGTGTGTGTGTGTGTGTGTGTGTGTGTGTGTGTGGTGTGTGTGTGTGTGTGTGGTGTGTGTGTGTGTGTGTGTGTGTGTGTGTGTGTGTGTGTGTGTGTGTGTGTGTGTGTGTGTGTGTGTGTGTGTGTGTGTGTGTGTGTGTGTGTGTGTGTGTGTGGGTATTCAGTGCATTATTATTATTATCCTTTTAACTTGCTCTTCCATACTACTACTACTACTACTACTACTTCGCCTCCTCCCACGCTTCCTTCCTTCCTTCCTTCCTTCGTTCCCGCCTCGTACAAAAATACTGTACCATTTACTGAAGGAACATAGATGAATCACCCTTCACCGGAGATGCTAACGGCAATTATTTACACCGAGTAGACCACCAGCTGCTCCTATGGTGTCTAGAACCAAACGCCGCATGCTAGCTAGCCTATGCCTCTTGTCTTTCTCCTCTTATGCAATGTTATAACTGCGATAACTCTTTGTCCTCCTCCTCCTCCTCCTCCGTACACTCACTACACTGTCCTCTTCCCCCGCTTAATGTTCTCTCTTCTTCTTCCTCAATGACGTAACTATCATCTTCCTCCTTTTCCTTCTCCTCTTCTGCATGCTGTCGTCCTCTTATTCCTCAAGGCCGTAAGCACAGTTCTCCTCTTTCTCTTCTTCCTTTTCCTTCTCTTCTTCTCTCTCACACTACCACCTTCTTGCTACCAAAAGGGAAAGCAAGTGAAGGAGCTCAAAGTGCCATACATACCCTTATTCAATGGGTTACAGCACCGCACGTAGACCAGTAAAATACCACACCCTGAGAAGCCTGCCCTCTGCCTCCTCCCCCAGCCCCAGCCCCAGCCCCTGCCTCCTCCCCCACCGCGTTGCAACTACTACAACTTTCTACCATTGGCTCATCAGTGCCAGCCAACCACCAATCCTAGTGGAGTACGTGCGCCCATCCACGCCCCCCCCTCCCCCTTACCTATCCTCCCTTCCCCCTCCCTAACGCCCCCCTACTCCCGGCAGATTGGGTAGTGTTGCAAGAGAGGATAGTATTTGTTTTTGTTTTGTTTTGTTGCTGTTGTTAAGGAGTAGAAATGTGTGTACGAGTGAGGTGCGTGCGGCTTAGTTATGGTTGGCAGTGATAGCCTCGGTAGTCATTCAGAAATACGATTGTCAAAACTCGGTACAACAAAAAACAAATAAATATATATATAACTAGTTTAAATGAAGAGAGAGATGGGGCGAGAGTTTATATATAGTTACTGATGCCTCGTTTCCTCCGCAAACGTCAATCAAGAGGATAGCCATGGTAGAAGAGCCTCCACCTCTCATTATCCACACACTCCTTCCTTGCTAGTTCAATCCTTCACCATCCATCATCAACTCGGTCATGCGTGTACTCCTTCCTATCCTTCCATCTTACACCTGGCCTTCCTATCTTCCTAGGACCCATAATTTTACTCATACACTTTCTTCACAAAGGGTTCACTCTTCTTCCTTTCAATATGACCAAACACCCTCAAAGTATTAGTAATAGCAATAGTCAGTGGCGGTCCTGGGCATAGGCGGTATAGGTAGCCGCCTAGGGCACCAGTTGTGGCAAGGGGCGACACAGCATGGTCAGTCAGCTGTAATACGACAATCAGTAATTTTATCAAGGCACGTCCGCCATCTTGCTCTTCTTCTTCTGTGACCTCTTCCGCTTTTGTCACGTTCACACGTCCGCCATCTTGCTCTTCTTCTTCTGTGACCTGTTCTGTGATGTTATATCAAGTTATTACGCTTAATAGGCACTGGTTTCTCAATCCTTCCACTATACATGGTGAAGAATAATATGTTACTGCTCCTCCTTCCCTCAAATAGACTTAGAAAGGAAGGAAAAAGGTGTACATCCCTAGTGCTATATTCAGCCTTTCAGCCCGTCAGGCCACCAAAACACACCCACAACACACTCACAACACACCACACTCACCTTCATCTATATCCTTGTAGGTCGTCATGTCCTAACACTTCTTACACTGTACCTAACACGCTATAATTAACACTCTTGGATGTAAACAAATAATTACGGTGTTTTTTCCTCATTTGTTCGTTGTATTTTCCGTTTTTCTTTGTGTTATGGTTTATTTCGGCTTTACTTTCGGTTTGAATAATTTTTATATATTCTATTCTATGGTTTATATTGGTTTAATTTCATCATTACTGCTTTATTCTATTATTCGATCTTATGATTGACCTTAGAAAAAAACATTTTTCATGAAATAAATACGAATCAAATATAATAGTTGTTTATGTAGGAAACGGATAGGTATGTCAAACGATTTTTTTGAGTATATATAATTGCTTTCCTGTGTATAATAAAAATCTCAATTTTGGTTTAATATATACGTGACCCAGCAGTCAAGGCACGGCCGCTGTAGCAGTGTGAAGTCTCCACCCAGGATAGAGTGGCCCCGGCGGAGGTGCGCCTGCGCGAGGTCGCCACTAGCTGGGTGGACACTTCACACTGCTACACCGCCACCTAGCGATACCTGTTGAAACGGTGTTGATGTTATTTATTAAGGTTATTTACGCTTAACAGGTAATGTTTTCTTTATATCCAACCACTATTAATGGTGAAGAATAACGTGTTACTGTTCCTCCATCCCTCAAAATGACATGTAGAGGAACAGGGAAGGTTGGTCCAGTCGGCTGCTAGCGATCACAAGAAGAAGATTTGTTCTGTTATGTTCTATCAAGTTATTACACTTAATAGGCACTGTTTTCTTTATATTCAATCACTATTAATGGTGAGGAATAACGTGTTACTGCTCCTCCATCCCTCAAAATGACATGTAGAGGAGCAGGGAAGGTTTAAAACGAAGATATATTATCACCGGGGGTCTTGTCTGGCTGCTAGCGGCCATAGGCTCAAGTCTGACACACACACACGGACACGCAAGGGAAGTGTAGGGAAAGGAAGGAGAGAGAGAGAGAGAGAGAGAGAGAGAGAGAGAGAGAGAGAGAGAGAGAGAGAGAGAGAGAGAGAGAGACTGAGACTATATTCTTTACCAACGGAGCTACAAAAATCCACTTTTGGTCATACCACCTGGATAAAAAAAAATATACATATGAATACTGCATAATGCGTACTAATTCAATAGCTTGATGTGGGACAGATCACTCAATATGAACTGAAAGGTCTGCTTGTTGCGCTCTCTCTCTCTCTCTCTCGTATGTATTATCAACCTACCCTTTCACCCAGTATGTTTGTTTCAGGGGGGGGAAGGGGACAACAAATCAGTAGCCTCCCCTTCCCTGCCCCCACCCAGACTTTCACTGTACGCCTTTCCATGGGACGCCTCCTTACTATGTACAGTATTAGCATTCAGTATCGATCCTCCTAGAGTTGACTACCTCTTACCTTCCTCTCTCTCTCTGTTCCTCTCTGCTAAGCGCCAATCCTGCATTACTCATACCTTACCTTCCCTTCCCCTGTATCCAATTTAGCTTCGGCTGGATCATATTACCTTACGCTGACTGGTTTGAGGTTTGAGGTCTCCATACTTGATACTTTTACATGCCGTGTGTATTAATATGGAAGTTGTAAGGTTTGTAAAAGTAGCACACCGTAAAATTAGCTTGAGTGTTACTTTTCATTGGGTGTATCAAGTGTTACTAGGTTTGTGTCTTTGTTTGGTGCAGTGGTAGAGTAATAGCAGTCTTTATAATTACCTTAAGAAAGCAACACGATGAAAAATAATAATAATAATAATATGTAGGATAATTTTTGAGTCCGGTAGAATAAAAAATCTTGTCTTGGCAGAGTTACAGGTATAATATATTTAATTAAAACTTTGGTTGCTGGGTTGAACCTCACTATTTACATGCTAATCAGATTATTATTTTTTTCCTCGCTATATATAAAGAACAACAACAACAACAACAACAAACAACAAACAAACACAGAAAAATATAAATCCGTACAAACAGCTCGATATCAACAACACTAAATAAAAATAAAAAAGTGTAAATTCATTGCCAGAAAAAATATAAATAAATAGAGCTTGTGCTTTTTTATACTGTTTTGTATGTATAAGTTTGTTTGTTTGGTTTGTTTGTTTATCTGCATCATTATTTAAATATACTTCTTTCCCTTTATAAAGTTAAAACTCTATTCACTCCTCAGCATAACAACTACAATCAACTCCACTACAATCTATTCCACTAAGTCTGTATTTACTCTCAAGGTGGATTTTCATAGCAGGGACAAAGAGTGGATTAAAGGAGAGGTTTGTGAGGGATCAAATTTGGGTGTGGATATGGAGGGTGAGGTGGAGAAAGGTGTGGATAGGGTAGGACAGTAAGTAATTCGGTGGATGAAATATAAAAAATGGATAGGCTAGGAAAGGAGGAATTAAGAGGTGGGTGGAAGGTACAAATAGCATGAGTTTTAGGCAGTGTAGTGTAGTAGGAAGATATGAAAAGGTGGCAGTGGTAGTGGTAGTGGTAGCGGTAGTCAAGATATCGTGACATAACATAACATAATCAAGGTGTGAATTATAGGTACAAGAGTCCATTATTTTCTTGGGTATCACTGCAGGACTCCCAGCCAGCACCAGGACCTCAGAGCACTGCAACACATCCTCCAGCAGCGGGAAGACCTTAGTGACAAAGGAATGCAAGGAAGAGGAACGAAGGGTAAGAGATGTACAAAAAATATATAGCCTAGATCTCCGTTAGGCTTCCTGCTCTTCAAGGGCTGGAGTGGTAAGCAGCCGGCCCTTAGCGTGGCCTCACAACCTCAGGAATGACTAAACTAACGGCAGGACCTCAGGAGAATCGGTTTTTGAGACTCTTAATCAGGCCTTCAAGCATGACACACACACACACATACATACATACACACACACATGCATGCACACACACACACACACACACACGCATAGCCTCTCTCCTCATTCCTTTCTCCCATTGTATAGAAAAAGCTATGTATTCCATCTGTCAAAAAATATAGCAATGAATGAGTAAGAAACTAACCACTACAGCTAACATCCAGCTATGTACAACCGCAATCGACTATCCCAGAGAAAATATAAATTGCGCTACACAGGCATGTCACTCTTCTCCTTCCAGGGTACAAAGCAGATCCTCTCCTCCTCCTGTGGTGTCTCAGTGCTGGGAGGAAGCTGCCGAGGATGTGGTGGAGGTGGGGTTCACCGCCCACTGCATCACTGCTGTGTCTCGCCCGCCCGTCGAGATGAGGCGAGAGTCATCGTGGAGGAAGCTGACGGCTGTCACGTGGCTGCTGTGACCTCCATACTCAAGACATCGGGCCTGTAGAGGGCAAGGGTGCAATGCTAGGTAGGAATAGAGGCAAGAATTTACCTATCTCTGACATGATATTCAGTGAAATGAATATATATATTGACATAACCTTGCTTTAATCTGAATGGGTTTGAGGAAAGGTTAAGCATTGTAAAACACCATGAAACTCTTTACTTTCCTACATAACCTTCCCTTTTAATCTTCCCATCACTCTCCCCTCAGCTCACCTTCTGGTAGCATGCCGGGTTATTGAACAACTTCACTTTGCCAAAGTCATCCCCAGTGACCAGGAGGTTGGCGTTGTTGGCGCGGGTGGATGTGTTTACGTCAGTTCCATCGGCTCCCTCCGGCCAGATGCCCAGCGTGTTGAAGGTGAGAGTACAGGAGCTGCTCGCCCACTCCACGTCCCTCATCTGGGAGGTCTGTACGATTTGACGGCACAGACCAGCATTCCCTGAAGGCATGGCAGTGTTAGTGAGTTAAGTTGAAAACAGTTTATAACAATACAAGACTGGTGTGTGACAGGATACTAAATAAAGCCTAGATGATAATGTAAACAAGTGTTATCAACTTCTTAGACTTTGATTCAAGAAATTTAATTCATATTATTGCAAAAAAAGACTTTTAATGTGCCTGTCCTGTATTTGGACTCATCAACTTTCATTATTTTCAGAGCAGCATCAAGAAGGCAACTCAACGCATCTATACACCCTTCATCTTGCCTCACACTGTGCACACAAGTAATCAGTGTGGCCACCACTGGCTGTGTACTCACAATACAACAGTTCATAGTCCCCGGAGTTAGACTGCAGGAACTGGCTGTCTGTCGACCAGTCCAAGTGAGTCACAAAGCTGGAGTGACCCTGAGGAGACGGAGGAAACGAGATTCTTTATCAAGATATAGTGATTACATGCATAGATAGATAGATATGTTTTGCAATTTCAACTAGCCAGCTTGGTTACACGCGCACACACACACAGTCACCTGCTTACCATTGGAGGCATAGTTTGGTACCTTGCCTTTCTGGGTTTGTTCTACGTAAGCATGAAAAGAAGGCAAAGGTTTTCAGTTGGGTTCTAAATATCTACAATGAAGAGTTACAGCCAGATAGTACTTGACTTTAATTTACAAAGGTATGAGCTAAGAGTAGGATTGCAGGAAAAAAAGTTAACATAGTAGCCTTTTGTAGCACCACCAGCAGGCCCACTCCCACACCCACACACCACCCCCACCCACCTGGCAGCGGCCCATCCTGGAGTACTTGCGGCCTTCCTCAGACACTTGGTACATGTAGATATGGTTGTCGCGTGAGCCCACAGCCAAGTACTGACCGTTGGGGGAGAACTGCAACACCTGTGGAGAGCAAGGTAGAGAAGGGCGTTAAAGAGTGGAGGTGAAATATATATTGCTGTTATTTTCACCATTTTTCTCTGAATCTTCCCAGCGGTATATCATTTATCTTTTAGTCGTAAAATAGGAAAACAATGAAAAGCCTCATTCTAGGCCCTAAGAGCACTAATAAACACTCGCAAAACAGTCTATACATTATTATATATACATACAATTCAACTTGATGCATCCCGGTGAACTCAGAAGACAAACTAGACAACCTTTTACTTCCTATAACCTTACAAACTTAGTAACAGACACACCAGGAATTAATATGATTTCTACAGGAACTCTTACTTGCATCATATCTAAAACTAACTCTCCTCCGTCTCCAGGACCTCTTACCTGGATGGGTTCATTGCCGTCCTGATGCTGGGAGTACATCTCTCTGGTCTCGGCGTCCATCACCAGCCACCGACCACTCACGGTGCCGATGATCACTATATCACCGCCACTGGAAAAGGCTGCCGACTGGACTGGCTCCTGAAAGGGTGAGGAGAGTGAGGAGGGTGTTCAAGGGTGTGTTGTGTTAGGAAAGTTACATTTATTTTAGATTAAGCGAGGGGATAATTTTTCTTCAGTTAGTTTTTGTTGATGCTTTGCCGATTGTTTTTGTGTGGACTTAGATGTACTGAAGAAAGGAGTGTGTGTGGTACAGAGGCGGCGGGAGAGTTCAGTCAGACACAAAATGGGGGAAAGTTCACTTATAAGTATTTGAGTGAATCCGTTAAAGCAGCTTAAAGATTAAATATAACATGCAGAGACAGAATTAAATGAAATCTTGTATCGTAAGGAAGGACTGCAGACAAATAATACTCTATTCAAACAAGGCCGTCAGACAAATAATGAGGAAATAAAAAGGTTAGATGATAAAATGTTCTGTTGTATCCATTCTATTCAAACAAGTTCCTTACCCCAATGTCCTTGCTCCAGACGATGGTGTGTGCCATGGTGTCCCAGAGGTAGCAGGTCTTGTCATAGCCGGCCGTCAGGAACTGGTGGTGACTCGGGTGTGGCGTCAGTCCCCACAGCTCCTCAGTGTGTCCCTGCGTGATGTAACGACACAACATTGTAATCAGTGTGGAGGTAAGACTGTGACGTTAAGGAGATTGGAGGATGTGAAGTAATTTGTTTAGGTTAGGTTAGTCTTATTTGTATCTTGCTTATAAACACTACTACTACTAACACATTTTTCATCCTTCCAGACTCACCTGCATCACTGGTCTCATTTCAAAGGTGAATGTTCCCTCAAGCACACAGTTGCGGATCGTCCCCACCACCAGCTGTGACCCCCGGCCGGAGGTCACCACACGAGGGGCACCAAACTGCTCCGGCACCTGAAGGAAGCAAGGACACTGTAAACACTGATCACACACACGTCTCACCACCGCCAACCTAACACTGTATTGCTGGAAATTATTACTATTATTATTATTATTACTGATCCCTTATATTCCCTCTACCTCTTCACACCAGACCCCAGTACAGGCCCCCCACCTCCTCACACCACACCCCAGTACAGTCTCCCCCCCCCACCACCCACCTGCATCACATTGCCAGTGCGTTCAAGGTCACGGTCCCACTCCACAATGTTGCCGTCCCTGCCGCCGGTGATGATGGTGCCGTCTTTCTGAACGTGGATGGTGAACACTGGTCCCTCGTGGGCACCTCGCACCATCTTGTACACTGTGTTACCACCTGAAACACACACACATACACATACACATACATATATATATATACGTACAGGAAAACATTATTACTCTTCATTATTATTACTTTGTTTACATTGCTATTCATTTTTATTAATTACACTGTTAATATTTGCTTCCCTCCTTCTCTTCCTCACCTACACCTATCCCTTCTTCACCTATCTTCCCTTCCCTTTCCCCTTCACTAATCTCTCACCTCGTTGCCAGATGAGCAGGTTGCCGTTGGAGTCACCCGATATCACATTCCCAGTATCGGTGAAGGAGATGGAGGTGACGTACTTAGGGCGCTCTCGGTTCTCAAAGATGCCGGCACGCTTGGCTAGCATCCCGCTCTCATAGTTCCAGAAGGAGATGTGATTCTTGCCGCAGGTGATGATGGTGTTGCGGTCCACGGGGGAGAAGTCTACAGCGAGGACTTGATCCGCTGAACACTGTGGGGGTGATGGATGGTTGTGTTAGTGGTGTGAGGTTAGGTGATGGTGGTGAATTTAGGAAAGATACAGGGAATAATGAGGGTTTAATGTATTGGTTGATTTATATTCTATCTAGTATGGTAATAGTAGAGTTATTGAGTGTCTCGTCTCTCCTTTCGCTCTGTCTATCCATCCGTTTCTTATTCCTCTACATGCATCCTTTCTTTATTCGTTAATCTGTCAACTTCTTCATTATATATTTATCTATCCATACACTCCCCCACCACCACTGCATTCAATTTAAAGGTAGATGATAATATTAGTGGTAGTGGTGATGGTGTCCACTTCCTCCACCACTCACCTTGGTCTCCAGCAGCTTGTAGCCTCGCTCGCCCCTCGACCAGTCCCACACAGACATGTTGTGGTCCGGCGCCTCATCCACGGCCACCAGTAAGCTGCCTCCATCCTAGGGCCGTGAAGGAGAAATGTTACTCAATCAAACCCAGGAATCCATCGCCTCACCTATTACTACACATCTATTGTTGCACTCTTGGATTCAGAAAGTTGTATATATTCAAAATGTACCTAATTGCAGCATTATTGACTCTGAAAAAAAATCTTTAATAAATTATCACTAAAATAAAAAAAGATCTTTATTTTCCTTGGTTTCGCTTCCTCTAACAGATGGAAATATATATACATACTAAAACTTTAAGAATTCTCAAGTGGGATTTGGAAATTGTACTCTCAAGGGCACAAAGAGAAATTTCATGACTCCACAACATCCTTGCAAGGTTTCTAATGCTCTGAACAGTGAAAATTCAGCACGTCTGACTAACACCTAATATTAAGTGTCGCTGTACATAAACGTTCTTGTCTAACACCGTGAAGGCCAAGAGTGAAAGTTGTTTGGTGAAGGCTGGTGTTAAGAAGCAGCTCAGCCTTGAAGTGTGACGTGTGTGCATATAAATTACAATCTTTTATATCTTCCTTTTCCTTCTGCACATTCACTAACATAATGTCTCTCTCAACCACTCAACAATACTTTCCACACCTCTATAATGATACTAATAATAAAATAAACTCAAACAAAACTAATGAAATCCCCAAACATTAGGGGCTACTCACGGCCTTGGAGAACGCCAGGCAGGACACGGACCTCTCAATGTCACTGATGCCCAACACATGCAGGGTGTTGAGGCTGACACTGTCCCAGACGCGGACGTGAGGCTGTGGCGAGGAAGGAAGGGAAGGGAGGAGGCAGAAGCAGGGGAAGAAATGTTTTAGTTATCCATATAAAGTTTTACGGCCTATTGTACCTCACATAAATAAATCTTAAATAATCTGGTGAGGTTTTTGTTTGTAATTGAAAACCACTTTCAATCTTATATTTCACTATTTGATTACGGAATAAACTTAATGAAATATTGACTTTAAGGTTGACGATGATGTTTGACTTGTGTGATATGTTTAAAAACTCAACTTTTCATTACTTCAAAGTATAAAAAAGATACCTTGGTAGACTATTAATTACTATTATTATTATTGTTATTATTATTATTACTATTTTATTATTACTGGAGTTATTAATATCTCAGTAAGAAGACAGGAAGTAAAGTAAAACAGCAATTGAATTCTAGTGATGAAATATAAAGGAAGATAAAAGTTTAATATCGTTTTATTATTCTAATTTATGGTTAAAAAGACTTAGAAGTTTAAAGTCAACAGATGCAAGAGTTTGTAGTCATTTTAGAATGGTTTAGAGTTTAACTTGCAATCTCATTCTTTTTAATAGATTCATAGTTTTATTTCTTCCTTTTTAATCATTAGCAGGAAAGTAAGTAAAGGTGTCAGGCTCTCCTCTAAAGCTAAAGTAAATAGAAAAACACGAGTTACTATTATCTATATCTAAGGAAAAATGGGTCACTAATTATGGCTGAAAAAGAGCGAGGGAGGGAGGGAGATGTGGGCGGGAGGCGGGGTGACATCTTTTGGGGTGAAGCTGGGGAGGTAACACACAACTACAACAACAACAGTAGTAAAGATGATTATGACTAAGTAACAATAACAATTAAATAACAAGAGAAAGGAAGGAAGGAAGGAAGGAAGAGGGAAGGATGATACAACACAAGGAAGAGTAACATAGTACCTAATCATACCACCTTTCTTCTTCTCTTTCCTTAATCTTATTTAACCCCATATCTTTACTTATTTCCCCCTATCCTGCTCTCTCATTCTCCTTTTCTCTTCTTTTCTTTCTATACAAACTCTTTCATCTTCCATTGTCTTCCTTATCCCTCCATCTCCACCTCCTCTTCCTCTCCTTCTTGCTAAAAAAGGTATTCCAACATTCTTTTCCTCCTTCATTAAGTTTTATTGCCTCCCTCCCTTGTATGCAGTCCTCCACACGTACTTACCTTCCCTTCTCTCCCACTCACACTTACAGCATCCTCCTCTCAGCCCTCTCATTCCCCACTCCCTTCCTGTCTTCTAACCTCTCGTCAATTCCCTCTCATATCCTTCCTCTATAATCTTCCACTCATTATATTCCCCTCTCTTCCCTTCCTTCAGCCTCCCTTCCCTTCCCTCACCCTCCCTCTCTCTCTTTCAATCTTCCTCCCATTTATCTCCCTTTGCTACCCTCCCACGCCCACCACAAAAGCAAGTGAGATGATGAAAGATATCTCTATTTCTATGAGGTTGGGAGAGGATGTAAACAATGACTTCTACAGAAAAACACACTTACTATGTACTATTTTTAACGAAAGGAGAGAGGGAGAGGGAGGGTAAGATATTTAAACACTCATTATGCATGCAGAGAGAGAGAGAGAGAGAGAGAGAGAGAGAGAGAGAGAGAGAGAGAGAGAGAGAGAGAGAGAGAGAGAGAGAGAGAGAGAGAGAGAGAGAGAGATGCAAATAATGGTGAAATATGACATGCTCTTCTTTTTTATTTACCGCTAACATCCTTATCTTAGTGGGGCCGTAAAATGTAGGGGGGGAGAGGGAGGAATGGGATGGTGGGGGGAGAGGAGAGGGGGGGAGGAAAGGTGTTGATTAATTAATTAGTTGGATTTTACACCTGTCCTCACTGTCGTCTGAGTTAATAGTTATGTCTAGTTTTTGTTTTGTTGAGAAATATACTAAATTTAAATGTTGTTCACCGTTAATCTCAAACAAGAAAATTATTAACACAACTTTTACTATTTCTTCCCTTTTTCATAATATATTTTTCCTTAGATAAAATATAGATATAGATAATCCTATTGCTGTGTTTAGTGTATCCCTTTACATACACTAAAAAAGGCAGCCATGGAATTTAAAACATACATATATAGAAACTTACGTTGATATTTTACAGGAATAAAATTAAGTGCAGTGTAGCGGTGACATAAATAAATACATAAATACACAAATCGCGTGCTGGTGTCTTGCGAATGTCTTGCGAATATTGGTCTTAAGTCACGTAAATTCGTAAAGACAGTCTATTCAAATTAACTTGGCGAACAGACTCCTCCCATCCATCTAATTAATGACACTAATTTGAGAGGAAACAAGTTATCTTCCTCGCTTCACAATCATGATATCAACCAGTATGTGAGGGAAGATGTAGATATGATGACAAAGGTGGGAGGGATATACACGCCAAGTTAACTGGAACAGACTGCATGGTGAAGGTTTGGCCTGGAGAGAACTTACAGCAGGTTATATTGTATTATAAGTTATCAATCTGCTTTATGAATATTAATGTTGTTGTATTATTATTATTATTATTATTATTATCATTAGCACTAGGGTGATGCGTGGTAGGGGTCTCGAGTGCTGATCAACAGGCACACGTTAGACACATTAATGTCAAAAAATAATAATAATAATAATAAATAAATAAATAAATAATAATAAAAAGTTATATAGTGTTGGGTGGTGGTAAAGAGAGTGGAGCAATATCTACTACAGCCCCTACACCCTACACACCCATGGCACTAGCCCCCCCTCCTCCTCCAGTAGTGCCAAGCTTCAGGTGGTGTCAAGTGTGGCACTCTAACAAGACTTAATATACTCGTGTGTGATAGACAGACAGACTGACTGACTGACTTGCTAAACATTGCCCTTTGATTCTTTCTATTTTTTCTCTCATTTCTATTTACGTTGAGGACAATGTGCGTGTGTGATTAAGATTCTACGGATGGTGAAAATGGTGAAAATGGTGCATTCTCGAGTGGTGTGAATGAGTGAGTGAGTGGTTGGTTAGTTAGTTAGTTACTCTGTCTATTAATATTACTCTTCCACCACTCTAAGTTTTACTAGATCAAAGTTGCAACATTGAGGTGACTTTTAAAAACTACTCAAGTGATATGCAAAACTGAGCCAGTGTGGACGGAATGACTGTGTGTTTGTGTGTTTGTCAATCACCACACACTACACAGGCATTACATTACATCTACTAGACACCACCTTCCAACCTGGCCGCGGTGGGAGGAGGAGGAAGAGGAGGGAATCCCACGCATCAACCTAGCAGCGCGGGTCTGAGTTAGTAGCAGCAACAGCAACAGCAGCAGCAGCAGCAGCAGCAGGCGTGGGGCATGAAGGAGTTGAAGGAGTAAGGACACAGCAGGAAGTGAAGAGGTGAAGAGGGAGAGAGGTAAGGTCATCAGTCACCCACTCACGCACTTATGTACACGCGTTAATGTACTTTGACCTTGTGTAGTGGAAGAAGGAGGAGGAGGAGGAGGAAATGGAGGAAAGAGGAGGAGGGAGGCAGGCATGGCAGACAAGGATTTATTACAGTGTGTAGGTGTGTGCGTGAATAGGTGGGTAGAGGACGAAGTGAAGAAATAATAAAGAGGAGGAGGAGGAGGAGGAGGAGGAGCTGCTACATACCCACGCCTCCGCTTCAGGACTCAAGGGATCTGACGGTGGATTGAGACGCCACGACTGCACGCCAGCGACACGCCCCGCACACACACACGCACACACACACACACACACGCAGGTGGTTATTGCACAGGTGAAGGGGGTAGGGCAAGGCAGGGCGGGGCGGGGAGGGGTAAGGTAAGGCAAGGCAGGGCGGGGCGGGGAGGGGGCGGGGAGGGGGGGGGCAAGGCAAGGCAAGGCAGGGGTGAGATGAGAGGAGAGGAGAGATAAGGTGTAGTAGTGATAGAAATGTAATGTAATGGGAGGTTGTGAGGGTGAAGGGGTGAGGGGGTGAAGGGGTGAGGGAGGGAAGGGGTGAAGGGGTGAGGGAGTGAAGTGTGAAGGGTGAGAATGTACCTTGCAGGGGTGTAAGGGAGGGGGGAGGGAGGGTGTGGTGGTAATAGGGTGTAGTAAGGTGTACATACAATAATTGGGGGAGGTTATATTTGTTGCCTATCCTGTATTATTATTATTTATCTTTTTTTTTGTTGTTCTCTATACCTGTAATTCATCTTAAAATACCTGTACTCTCTCTTTTACACACACAAAAAAAGACTAGAAAATAATTACACAATATATACTATAATTAACACACACACACACACACACACACACACAAAGGGAATGAGGGGAGGGAGGTATATTCTTTGAGGGGAAGTAACAAGGGCAGGAGGAGGGCTGGTGAGTCCTTCTAACAACCTTACTTACCCTAGCATCTCGCCTGTCGTGACCTGCTGTCTGTCCCGTTGCAATGATCAGCTTGTTGGGATGGACGGCCAGGCTGGAGAGAGGGAAAAGGAGGGATGAGAGGGGGAAGAGGGAGAGGGAAAAGAAAAGGGATAGAAGAGGAAATGGGAGAGAGAGGAAAGAGGAGGAAATAAAGAGAGGGAAGAGGTGATAGGAGGGAA
>JAPQNM010000033.1:2570343-2575343 GCA_029783475.1 Metacarcinus magister
GTAATTACACAATGAGTATAAAAATAAACGAATGAACGAAAGAGAGAGATAGTAGATAGGTGTAGGTGGTGGTGTTACCCGAGCTTGGTGAGGGTGTTGACGTAAGGGGGGTTCGAAGCCCTGAGCGAGGACAGGTTGTGGAGAGAGCCACTGTTCAGCCGTCTGGAAGGCAACAACGATACCACCATGGGAGACGTGGAGGAGGAGGAGGAGGAGGGGTGTGGTAAGGTGTGGCAGGGAGGGATATGAGGGTAGGGTAAGGTAAGGTTTGTTTGGGAGAGAAAGAAAGGGAAGAAAGGGAGGGAGGAAGATGTAAGGAAGATTTAAGGAAGGAGAAGGAAGGTTAAGAAGGAGGGATAAGGTATTAGGATTGACAGAGGGAGGGAAGGGTATAGAAGGGAGAGAAAGGTAAAGAAAGGAGGGAAGGTAGGGTAGAAAAGAGAGGGAGGGAAGGAGGGCAAAAAGGTAGGGTGGGTATTTTTGGTACAAAGGGAGAGGGAAGGAGGGAGGGAGGGAGGGAGAAGGGATATATGTAGGAGGTTTTCTGGGTAATAGAGGGATGGAGGGAGGGTAGAGGAACAAGGAAAGAAAAGAGCATGGTGGTACACACACACACACACACACACACACACACACACACACACACACACACACACAGTTAAGTTGTTGCATGATAAAGACTTGAGTGTTATGTTGAGCAACTTTCCTCCCTTCCCTCCCCTTCCCTTCCCTTCCATTCCCTTCCCTTCCCTTCCCTTCCCTTCCCTTCCCTTCCCAATGACAGGTAGGAAAGGAGAGCTGTCCGTGACTCTCTCTTCATCACTACGATTATCCAAGGTGACTCTCTCTCTCTCTCTCTCTCTCTCTCTCTCTCTCTCTCTCTCTCTCTCTCTCTCTCTCTCTCTCTCTCTCTCTCTCTCTCTCTCACGGGATCACTAAACAATACAAACGTAGCGATAAAACTAAATAATAATAATAATGTCATACACAAACTTTTTCCCTCTTCTTCCCGTTTTCTTGAATAATAAATAAGTCACCTCAACAGGAAATATTCGGTGCACGTTCCATTTTCCTTTTTGCATTATTCAGGCTACACTTGGTCAAACACACACACGCACACGCCCACGCACACACGCCCACGCACACACGCACACGCCCATTTCCGCTGCTCTCAGTTACTTGCACTATACCTATATTTTCTTTTTTTTCTTTCTTCTAAGTTCGGTTATTTGGCGCTGAGGTGAAGGAAGGAAGGAAGGAAGGAACGAAGGAAGGAAGGAACGAAGGAAGGAAGGAAAGAAAAAACTATAAAAAATAATCATGAAGTATTGTTGTTAAGAGGAAAAAAAAACATGTAGTAGTAGTAGTAATAATAATTAGTGGTGTGTGTCTTTCATGCACGTATGCCCCTGTGTACGTGTGTGTGTGTGTGTGTGTGTGTGTGTGTGTGTTGAATCTACCACCACAAAACCCCTGCAATTACGCTTGAACGCTTGTCTAATGACCGGGGGAGGGAGGGGGGCGGAGGGGGGGGAAACAAAGGGGATGGGGAGTGGAGGGGAAGGAAGTAAAGGAGGGAGAGAGGGAGGGAAGGAGGGAGTGTTAAAAGCAACAGGTGAGGGAGGGAGGGAGGGAGGGAGGGAGAGAAGGTGAGTGTATGCAACAGGTGGAAAGAATGATAGGAGGGAGGAGGAGGAGGAGGAGGAGGAGGAGGAGGAGGAGGAGGAGGAGGAGGAGGAGGAGGAGGAGGTGGTGGTGATGGTGGTGGTATGCTGGGTGAAAACAATAGACCACCACCATCACCACCACCACCACCACTCCCCTCCCCTCAAGGCCACTCAAGGGCTATCACACGAAGGTAAAGGCCAAGGTAAGGGGAAAGAGGGGAAAACTCTCTCTTTAGTTTCTCTCTTTTCCTATTTCATTCTCTTTATCTCTATCTCTTATTTATCTTCCACTCTTTTCCTCCTACTGACATTTTCTCTCTTCCCTGCTTCCTTTTTTTCCCTCTCTCTCTCTCTCTCTCTCTCTCTCTCTCTCTCTCTCTCTCTCTCTCTCTCTCTCTCTCTCTCTCTCTCTCTCTCTCTCTCTCTCTCTCTCTCTCAATAGAACAATCGTGATTCTTTATGTTTCTTGGTGTGAAAGAAAAAGCGAAATTAGAGTTTATTGTGGTGTGGCGGCAAGGTTTCTCTCTCTCTCTCTCTCTCTCTCTCTCTCTCTCTCTCTCTCTCTCTCTCTCTCTCTCTCTCTCTCTCTCTCAATGGCTTCATACAATTCTTCTCTCCCTCCTCCTCCTCCTCTTCCCGTGAGTCAGCTTCCTCTCTTCCATCAGTCATCTCATCCTTGACTTGTGACTCACGCCCTTCTTAAGTCACGCACAGGCAGAGAGAGAGAGAGAGAGAGAGAGAGAGAGAGAGAGAGAGAGAGAGAGAGAGAGAGAGAGAGAGAGAGAGAGAGAGAGTCATCCGTGCGTGAGTTCATGGTTCAAGTCAAATAATTCCAGAGTTTCCCCTAAAAAATATATATAAAAAAGAGAACGACCACAACCTTGAAGTGAAGCAGGTTACCGGGACACCGTTTTCTATTTGTCTTTCAACTTTCTTTCGAATTTTTTTTTTCATTATTTCATTTTCCTCCTCTTCCTTTCTTTCTTTCTTCCTTCCCTTAACAACCTCATTCAGTCGTTAGTGTAGCTTTCAAAATGCATCAAGTGTAATTTCTATTCATATTTTATTTAAACATCAATTTACCAACACACTTAAGAGACGCGATTTGATTTTCTTTTCTTTTCCTGCCACGTACAATGCGCACTGCCACACACACACACACACACACACACACACGGATCCCTTCCTTACCAACACGCCCACACGCCCACTTTGACGAAGGAACTAGTACTTGAAGCAATGACTAAAACCTCGAGGCCTGTAAAGCATAGTTTGAAGTAGTAATAATCGTTCGAGGCTTCAAATGGGTTGTGTTTGATGTTGTTCGAGACTCATACCTTGTTGTAATGTAAATAAAGGTTGTGATAGTGTTATATATAGAGAGAGATTGTCACTTATATTGTTGTTGTGATGTATTATAAACCGAAATGAAGTAGATTTAGATGCGTTTGTATATATATCAAAAAAATAATAAATAAATAAATAAAAAAACGGAATATTTTACGAAAACTTAATATACACACACAAATAAAAAAACGAAAATTATAACCATCACCTTAACTACTGAACGAGCCAATTACAAAACGATACAAGGCAAACTAGCTTCCCGTATAACCTTTGTATATTTTCCTTAGTAATTGTTACTGCTGGTAGAGGGCGTGGAGGGGTGAATGTACTGGCTTGGTTGGCAATATAGGGGCAAGGAAGGGGGGGTGGGGATGCAACAGGTGTGAGGCAAGGCAGGTGTACTGAGAGAGAGAGAGAGAGAGAGAGAGAGAGAGAGAGAGAGGAGAGAGAGAGAGAGAGAGAGAGAGAGAGAGAGAGAGTATATGAAACTATTGTGCATTATTCCAGCATGCCAATCCCGCAAGATAGATATAAAAAAAATAATTGAGAGAAAGCAACTGAATATAAAGAAAATTACTGAATTGCACAAGAAAAAGAAATAAAGATGCAAATATAGAAAGAACAAAACAAGCAAAAGTATAAAACAATCATTGAAAACAAACAAAAATACAGAAATAGGAGACGGAAATACCAAGAAAGAGAAGAAACTTGACAATCACTGAAATATTCCAAACAAAAATGATCGTCTCTACCTTATAAAGCATTTCCTTCTCTGATATAGAAGGAAAACAGGAGGAGAGGGAGTATTTACCTTGCGTTGGCCATGGTGGGTGGACGGAGAGTGAGTGAGTGAGTGAGGGAGTGTGAGGGAGTAAGGGCGAGAGAGCCAACCAAGCGTCTTCACTCAGAGGGAGGAGAGCTGGGAGTAACCTTGAGGAACGAGAGAGCGGCTGGCTGTGTGTTGTCTGTTGTCTGTCTCTTCCTTGGCGCCGTTTTCTTATTTTTAACGGGATCACTTATATTTTGATAACTTATTTTGTTGTTTTCTTATGTTTTCTGTATTTGGTTTTCTATTTTTTCTATTGGTGTTCTTAAATTTTCTGTTTTATTTGTCTCTCTATAGCAATTAGTGAGTTTTTCCGATTTATTTTTCCCTAGAAATTGTCAGGATTAATTTTTGTTCATCTATTTTTCGCTCGATTCACGGTATAATTTTCTTCGTATTACTATAAGTTTAAGTATATTGAATGGTATGGTGTGTGTGTGTGTGTGTGTGTGTGTGTGTTGGGGAAAGCTTACTGCGCATTGCTATGTATAATTACGTGGTGTCTAGTATAATTTATGAGAAATATAATAATGAACTTCCGATAACCAGTTTCCTTTTATTAGCTGTGTGATTGCTTGTCAGTGGCGGTGGTGGTGGTGGTGGTGGTAGTGGTGGTGGTAGTAATAGTGGTAGTGGTGATAAGTCTTTCCCCTTGTCATACCACCCACTGAGCCCCCTCTCTCACACACACACACACACACACACACCACCATTAAAAGTTTTCCCCACTTCGCTCACCACCACCACCACCACCACCACTAAATATTTCCTCTTCCTTTCATACCCTTTAACACACTGATTGTTTCTCCCGCATTAAGTTACCGGGAAAATACTATAATGTTGTAATAGATGTGTCGATGCGCTTTTGTTCAGTGTTAAGCGAACGGTTTGTATACACGGAAACAAGTGACTAACGATGCGTCTGAACCCCTCAACGGCTGGCGTGATACTGACTGTGTGTTGACGAGAGAGAGAGAGAGAGAGAGAGAGAGAGAGAGAGAGAGAGAGAGAGAGAGAGAGAGAGAGAGAGAGAGAGAGAGAGAGAGAGAGAGTGTGTGTGTGTATGTGTGTGTGAAATATTATCTCTTCACCATCACAAAGCATCCTGTAACTACGTGCACACACACACACACACACACACACACACACACACACACACA
>JAPQNM010000033.1:2599239-2611739 GCA_029783475.1 Metacarcinus magister
ACTACTGTCACTACCACTACTGCTACCACTACTTCCTGGCAAGCGATGTCAGGCCACTAGCGACGTCTTTTGAATCGACATTTCGTAAGTTAGGTACATCAGGATGAACTTACTCAAAGTTTGCTACGTTAACGGATAGTATTTTAGTTGTGGATTGGCTTCTAAATATTTGTCAAGTCTATTTTTGAACGTAGTAATTGTTTTACTGTCGACGACATTGGCGGGCAGGGAGTTCCAAACGTTAACGATCCGATTGAAAAAGAAGTGCTTGGCTTTGTTTGATGTGAATCTTTTACCAGTAATCTTAAAACAATGATGTCTTCTTGTTATATTGGATCAATCAAAAGTAATGTAATCTTCTGCATTGATATTATCGAATCCTTTGATTATCTTGAACATTTCAATTCAATCCCCTCGCATCCTTCGTTTTTCTAGGCTGAATAAGTTTAGTTCTTTAAGTCTTTCTTCATAAGGTTTATTTTTCAGCCTTGGAATCATTTTTGTTATTCTTCGCTGGACTCTTTCCAGTTTGTCAATGTCCTTTCTGTAATATGTTGACCAAAACTGTACGCAATACTCAAGATGGGCGCGTACTAGTGAATTATGCAGTTTTAATATGACTTTTTCTGATTTATTTTCGAAAGTACGCCCAATAAAGCCGACCAATCTGAGAGGGAGGAGGAGGAGGAGGAGGAGGAGGTGTGGGCGCCTTAAGAGGGTCAAAGAATCCTAAGAGTGACAGGAGACGAATAGAGTGAGGGAGAAAGGGAGGGAAGGGAGGGGAAGAGAGGGAAAAGAGAGGGGAAGGGGAGGAAGGGGAGGTAAGGGGAGTGTAGGCGGGTTTAAAAAGGGGTCAAGGAACATCGGGAAACAGACACACACACACACACACACACGCACACGCCTACCTTTATATCTGGCTCCACGGGTGACGCAGGGACAGTGATGGTGACTGTGCCGGAGTGTGGGCGTGGGGGGGGTGGTGGGGGCGTGGAGGTCGGCCTTTTCGCTACCTGTCAAGAGGGGAAGAGGGAAGAGGAGGAGGAGGAAGGGGAAGGATGGGGGAAGGGGAAGGGAAAAAATATGTGTTAGGTTAATATAGTTTTGAAATATTACACATACATACATACATACATACATACATACATACTTACATACATACTTACTTACATACTTACATACATATATATTTAGACAAACAAAAATAAAATAAATAAAAAATAGAAATGAATACTTTAAAATCACTCTCCTCTCTCTCTCTCTCTCTCTCTCTCTCTTTCTCTCTCTCTTTAAACATGCATATTCTAAATCTACTTCTAAGGAGGAGGAGGAGGAGGAGGAGGAGGAGGAGGAGGAGGAGGAGGAGGAGGAGGAGGAGAGGAGGAGGATAGGAGGAGGACGGGAGGACGAGGAGGACGAGGAGGGAGGAGGAGGACGTCGAAGTGGAGGAGGACACTGAATTAGTTAAGGTGGAGGCGTCAGTGAGTGGAGGAGGAGGAGGTCGAGGAGGAGGTGGAGGAGGAGGCAAGAAGGGCACAACCTCCACCTTACCTGAACAGTGATGGAGTGTGCTGGGTGGATGGTGGGGCTCTGGGGGGGCGGGTACACACTAAGAAGGGCGGGGGTAGGCGTGGGGGTGGGGGTACCAGCGGAGGAAGAGAGAGAAAGGGAGAGGGGGAGGGAGGTAGTCGTAGCAGAGGAAAGGGAGAGGGAAGGGGTGGAAGGGAGGAAAGGAGGACCTGGGTATATACTAAGATGGGGTGCTGTATTGGGGGTGCAGTGGGTGATGGAGGGGGGTGGGGGGGCGGAGGTGGGCGTGTCTATGAGAGGGGGTGAGGAGGGGTGATAAGACTGCACCTCCGGCATGGCTAGGGGGCGGCAGACGCGTTCCTCTCCAGGTGTTTTCTCGTTGTCGAAGTCCAGCCGGGTTGGGACAGCTCTCGGCCCTGAGGAGGAGGAGGAGAGGTTAATAAAGAGGAAGGAGGAGGAGGAGGAGGAGTGGTTAATAAAGAGGAAGGAAGAGGTTAATAATATGGAGGAAGAGGAGGAAGGAAGAAGGAAGGAAGGAGGAGAGAAAATATGACAAAACACACTGCTATAATAATAATAAAAATATAATTCCACCCAAAAACATCGTACCAGGAGTGACAGGGGTGGCGGAGGAGGCAGAGGAAGGCACGAGGGGGAGGGATGATGTGTTGGAGAGGGTGTGGTGGAGAGGTGTGGGCTCGTGGCTAGGCTGTATGTTCTTAATGAGACGACCCCAGGCTGCTACGTTGGTGTTCATCTGGTTAGGCCGCAGCACCTTGCCTTTCTGTTTAAATAGCTTCTTCTGCCGCTGGAGTTTGGGCTTCCGGGATATCATTGGGTTGAGGAATTTGATCTGCGGAGAGAGAGAGAGAGAGAGAGAGAGTTAGGTTAGTTTTGATATGTAGAGAGAGAGAGAGAGAGAGAAAGAAAGAGAGAGAGAGAGGTAGGTTAGTTGTGAGTTGTTTCAATATATTTTTTTTCTACTTCTAATAATAATGATGATAATTTGATCTGTAGAGAGGAGAGAGAGAGAGAGAGAGAGAGAGAGAGAGAGAGAGAGAGAGAGAGAGAGAGAGAGAGAGAGAGAGAGAGAATTTACATACACACACAGGAAATACACAATGACAAACAAACACACACACACACACACACACTCACTCTTTTTATCACCATATTTTTTTCCAACAAAACGACAAAAGAGAGAGAAATAAGGTCATGTACACACACACACACACACACACCCACCCCACACACACACACAAAAAAACATCCTTTCTCTCTCTATCTAAACTTTTTTCCTTCCTTTGATAACTTACAAAAATAGTCTCCCCCTCCTTCTCTTCTCTAACCTCCCCTTCCTTTCCATTAATCTCTCTCTCTCTCTCTATTCCTCTTCTTTCTCTAGTAATCTTTTTCTTAACATCTCTCCTCCTTCTCCTCTTTATTATCCTCTCTCTCTATCTAGCAATCCTATTCTTACCACCACCTCTCACACTCCTCCTCCTCCTCCTCCAGCTCCTCTTCCTCCTCCTCCAGCTCCTCCTCCTCACCTCGGCAAACAGCAGGCCCTTGGGTTCGAGTTGCAGCGCCATGCCGTGCCTCACATCGTCAATGAACTCCTCCAGCCTCAGGAACTTGACAGCGCAGAGGGACCGCCAGTCACGCCAATAGATGTCAATTTCAAGGTCACGCGACTTGTCCAGGTCAATGCTGAACCTGAGGGTGGAGTAGTAGGGTGGGTTAGGGTGTGTTAGGGTGGGGTGAGTGTGTGTGAGGGTGGGGTGAGGGTGTGTTAGGGTGTGTTAGGGTGTTTTGGGGTGGAATGAAAGGGTGTGAGTGTGTGAAGGTGAGATGAGGATGTGTGGGATGGAATGAGGAGTGAAATTAGAGTGTGGTAGGGTGTGAGGGTGTGTTAGGGTGTGGTGTGTGTGTGTGTGGGTGTGTGTGTTTGAGTGTGTGTAGTGTAGCCTCACCTTTGGTCCCAGGCAGACTGTGAACATGGTTTCCAGCTGGTCTGTCCTACCACCTTGTTATTGTCCAGTTTGAGAACAGCCATCACGTCATCTGCAAAGGGGGGGAGGAAATAATAATAAACAAATAAATAAAATAAATAATAAATAAATAAATAAATAAATAAATAATAATAATGATTCTCACTCACTTGATATCTCGTCCTTGACTGAGTAGGACTTGGATGACTTGCCCGTGACTCCCTTCATGAATGCCTTGAGGTCTGAGGGCCCCGAGTGGGAGTCTCGGCGGGACCTTCCGGGCACATCCTCGAGTAGGTCCTGCACCCCGATGAGTCTGTAGGGGCGAAGGAGGGGTGAGAAGGGGTGAAGGAGGGGAAAGGAGGGAGAAAAGAGGGGGGGAAAGGAGGGGAAAAAGAGGGGGGGGAGGAGGGGAAAAAGAGGGGGGAAGGGATAAGGTGAAGGGGAGAGGAGGGTGGAGGAAAGTGAAAAGGAGGAAAGGTAGGAGTTTGTGGAAGGAGGAAGAAGGAAATGAAGAGAAAATGAAAGATATATACAGAAAAAAGAACAAAAAACATTACCCCACGCCCACGCCCATCACCCCACCACGCCCATCACCCTACCCCATCCTTACCTTACTTCTAGCTTGCCCGTCACCGCCGCCCCCTTGCTGTGTAGAGCCTGGGAGCGCCGGGAAGGGTAATTTTCCTTATCATGCAGACTGGTATAGTTAGCAGGCGAAGGGGAGGCCGATAAAGAGTTCTCCAGTTCACGCTTAACCTGTAATGAGAGGGGTGAGGGGTGAGTGGGGTGAGTGGGGGTGAGGGGAGAGGGAGTGTGTGAGGTGATGGGTGAGGGGTGAAGGGTGAGAGGGGTGATTTCTAAGGGGTAATTTTTGATAGTTGCGACTTAATACGATTTTTTACAGTATTTTAGGACACACAGAGATAGAGAGAGAGAGAGAGAGAGAGAGAGAGAGAGAGAGAGAGAGAGAGAGAGAGAGAGAGAGAGAGAGAGAGGAAGAGAGGGATATTGCTAATCAATCAGGAAGTGGCTGGATGAAGAGGAAGAGGAAGTGAATCAGTGAGAGAGTGAGTGAGTGAGAGAGAGAGAGAGAGAGAGAGAGAGAGAGAGAGAGAGAGAGAGAGAGAGAGAGAGAGAGAGAGAGAGAGAGAGAGATAAACAAAGAAATATAGAAATAATAACAAAGCAACTCAAATCTTAAATCCATCTTAGTCTCTCATTAAACGTCATCCATTTTCTCTGTTACTTCCACGTTTTCTATGACGCCTCAGCCACGTGGAATAACCGTCGCCTTGGCGCCAAAACATTCCTCCTTTCCTAAGCCATTGCAACATAACATTAACGTAAATAGATAACAAGAGTGAACGTTTGTGCTGTATCCTGTTACTTCAAAGTGGAAATCTAAAGCAATACCCAAATCCCGTGACGTAGAGATGTTACGCGAGATAAGAATAAGAAAATATGTTGAGGAAATATATATACATACGTAATTCTAGTTGTTTTTGTCGCTTGAGAAACCGTTGGAAAAGAAAAAACAAATAATGATGATGATGATGATTAAGGAAATATATAAATGAAAGAATACAGATAAGAAAAGATAAATGAATGAATGTTTAATGAATAAATGAATATATATAAACAAATTATCGTAATACTAATACAAACCAAGGAGAGAGAGAGAGAGAGAGAGAGAGGAAAAAAAGTAGTCATATTTAATACTATAATAGCCCTGTGTTGCAAGGACGGGTGACGTAAAACAAAACAAGTTCTAGATGCGTTTAAGACAAGTTTAAGACCCACACCCACACACACACACACACGTACACACGCACTCAATTAACTCACTGATTAAATTGGATAAACTTTAACTAGTGTGGAATTTGAAGTAATGCAAGTTTCAACAACAACAACAACAACAATAATAATAATAATAATAATAATAATAATAATATAACTTCCTCTACAACCACCACAAGGAGACAAACAGCGTGGGTGCAAAAGTTTCCCAGAAGGACGCCAGCCTGAAAATTACCTACAGTTTGACTTCAGGAAATGTCAGAAAATCAACAGGAGACAGCGAGAGCGAGAGAGAGAGAGAGAGAGAGAGAGAGAGAGAGAGAGAGAGAGAGAGAGAGAGAGAGAGAGAGAGAGAGAGGTAGAGGTAGTAATGAGTAGCCTCCCACCTGTCCCGCCGTGAGTGATCCAGGGGGCAGGTCTCCCCTGAGCCGCTCCAGGGAGAGTCGGATCAGGTCCAGCTTATGACTGCTCTCGTCCAGCCGCTGCTGAGCCTGGAAAAGGGGGGGGAGGGGTTAGTGCCGCTGGTGGGGTGAGGGGTGCCGGGGGGGTGAGTCTTGGTCAGTCCCGTCACACACACACACACATAACACCAGGACGTACACACACACGCACACAGACACACACACCAATGCACACATCGGGCGGCCTCGCACGGCAGGGCGGGGAGGAGTGTTTAGTGGGTTAGGGGAGCGAGGGGCGGGGCGGGGTTGGGCAGGACGGGCGTGGGTAGCGTCGGTGTAGTGTTGGGTGGCAGGGAGGGGGGCGTGCGAGGCTTACCTACATGTGGGTGTATGGAGTGGTCGCTGACACTGCTGCTGGTCCTGGAGAGGGTGGTGTTGGGGCGGTGGGGCGGGGTGGCGGGGTGCTCGGTGACCCCGTGGTCCAGGTCTGAGAGGGACCACGCCCGCACCCTGCCTGCCGGGGTGTGATGGGCTGCTTGGTCGGTCCAGGCGCGGCAGGTCCTGCAGGAACACTGAGGGTTCCTTGGAGGCCCGTAGTGGATGCCGCGCCCTGATGGGTACGAGGACGTCATCTCACCAAACAGGTGCGGACGGACGTACCGCCGCTCCTCAGGGACACAGGCGGTGCGATGAGCCTGCAGCATCCTGGCGGCCGCCGCGGGCATGGTGTGGCTGAAGGGGAACCGTGCCAGGCGGTGGAACACTCCCGGGGTGCCGGTGCCTCCACCCACCTCCTCCGTGCCAGGGGGTGACGCAGGCACACGGCGCCGCTGTGGTAATGGTGACTGGGAGGTGCCCTGTGAGGCTGAGCCGGGCCCAGGGGACGGTGCCTTACACGGGGACCTGCTACCCTCCAGGGGGTGGTGGGTGGAGGCAGAGAGGCGGCGGCGTACTGTGGACATCCCTTCCTGCCATGCAGCTGATGGTGACGTGTGTGACTGTTGGTCCAGCAGGCCCAGGCCCCTAGAGGGTTGGTGCCCCAGTGCCCGCACCTCCCCTGACTGAGGCGCTGCCGTGGGTGAGGCCGCTGCATCACCACGCACCATGGATGCCGTACTCTTCACTTGGTCCCCAGCGGCAGGTGTTCCCTGAGGCGCCCTGCTTCCACACCACCCTGACACCCTACCAGACCCACGCCGCTCCACACGGCCTGACCCACGGTGCTCCAGGGACGCAGCGGCGTGTGTGCCAGACTCACCCCTCTCAAGGGAGCGGAAATACTGCTGCTTGTCCTGAAACTTGATTGAATTCCTCTTCTCGAGGGGACGTGTGGGTGTGGGTGCCAGGCGGTGGGAGCCGGGGCGTGGCACATCCTCACTCACATCAAAGTTCCTGAGGGAGTCCCCGCGCCGCACGCTGCCCACAGGACCCGACACCGAGCCACCGCTGCTGCCGGGGAAGGACCTTCTCCTGCCCACCGAGCAGTACGACTCCTTCCTGGCCACGGCGGGGACCACCAAGTGTGTCCCTGGCCAGGCTGACCCAACCTTGCCCAGGCTCCTGAACCCTTGCTGCCCCGCCTGGGCCAAGGCGCGGCCTTCCTGTTCCTTGTACTGCTGCATCCATTCCAGCAGGCGGTTGGTGTCCTTCTGCACCACCGGTCTGAAGGACTCCCTATGCTGGGGCAGGATGACGGGATCCTCCTGGCTCCACGACTGCTGGGACTCACGCCTCTCCAAGGACTTGCTGATCACCTTGAGGTCCTCCTTGGAGAAGTTCTTGAAGGCGGGGAGCTGCTCCAGCTGGGACACACGGGTGAGTGTGTCTGAGAGGGACCGCTGCCTCTCAGCCTGCTGTTTCTGCTGTTGCTGCTGTGTCCGCCGCTTGAGCACCTCGCGGTACCGGTCCTCGTGGTCCCTCTGCATGTACTGCTGCCGCTCCAGCTGCGGGGACCGCCACATCCTGGGTGAACCATCGCTGCCACCCTCCTGCAGGGAAGTAAGCGACACCTCCGAGGTGAGCCCGGCCGCCGCCAGGTCCACGTCGCTGGTGAGGCGCGGCGTGGAAGTCTCAAACTCACTGCCGCGCCAAGAGAAGTCAGGTTCAGCCTCCCAAAGGTCGCCTTCCCAGGTGTCACCCTCCAGGGGGCTGCTGAGGTAGGACAGGCTGGAGTGGTGGCTGCGAGGCACCTCCCCTTGAGCCTCGTCTGGGGGCAGCACGGTGCAGGAGGGCACGGCCAGGGTGGTGGGCCGCTGGGGCGGGGCAGGCATGGGGATCGGGGAGCAGTGGTGATGGGAAGGGCGGCGGCCATGTTCCTGTGTGCTGGGCGGCGAGGTAGAGGCTGAGGGTGTGCGGCGAGGCTCCGTGGGTGACGTGCACAGCGGCAAGTCGTCGTCAGTCATAAAGGTGCTGCGCGGGGCGGCGTGGGGCTGCACGGGGCGGGAGTACACGAAGCTTGAGGTGCGCTGCTCCAGGGTGTGGCGCTGGTGGCGCTGGTGCTGTTGGTGGTGTTGGTGTTGGTGTCCCAGTGTGACCTCAGTCTTGGGTTGCCGCTTGGAGCCCAGCGCCACCACGGCGTGAGGCCGACGTGACCCTGAGTGAGGTGTGTCCTCGGAGGACGGGGAGGACGCGGCCGAGGACACCTGGTCATCTGAGCTGCTGCAGTACACGTCAATGTGGATGGTGCGTGGGCGTGGGCGCTGCGGCCGGTGACGGGACGCCCCTCGCTCCTCCTGTGGACCAGACAGGCTGCACTGCTGCACCACTGCCCCCCACCCATCCATGCACCCCCCTAACACCAAGGGCCTACCAGCCACCCCTGCAGCAGGCGCAGCGTGTCCTTTGCCTCCACGCCGCTGCAGGGGTGGCACTGCCCCCCACAACCCTGCCAATGCCGCCCACACACCACCGCCTCCACACTCTGCAGGACGCCCGCCTCACCACGCCTGTCTGTAGGCCTACCCTCACCCACCACGCCCCCCACTACAGAATTTTCCTGGTAATGGTGTCCTGCCCACCCCTGCGCCCCCCTCCCCTCACCATCGTCGCCTGTCCCTCCCGCCCTTCACCTCGCCTTCCCTGCCCTTCATGCCGCCCCATCACTCATGTTGTCAGGGGCGCCGTGGAACAGTACAGATGAGTCAGTGAGTGAGTGAGTCAATGAGTCCACCTGGTGTGCTACCTGACGAGGCTCATCAGTGACTATTACCTGTCCCTTCCTTCATATTTACCTGTCTATCTACTTATATACCTTACCTTACCTTACCTGCCTACCTGTCACACACACACACACACACACACACACACCTCAACCTCTCCCCCACCCAACCACCCCCCCAAAAAAAAAACAACAACAACACATACACCCTTCATAACTGTACCTCTCTCTCTCTCTCTCTCTCTCTCTCTCTCTCTCTCTCCTCTCCTCTCTCTCTCTCTCTCTCTCTCTTTTATAACATCTTCCTTTCGTCAGGTAAACAACACTGAACAGGTGGTGGTGGTGGTGAGGAGGAGGAGGAGGAGGAGGAGGATGAGGAGGAGGAGGAGGAGGGAGGAGGAGGAGGAGGAGGAGGAGGAGGTTAATGATAGGGAATAACGGAGGAAGAGAGAGACAGGAGGGGAAGGAAGGGGAAATGAGTGGAATGGGGGAGGGGAAGGAAGGGGTGAAAGGGGGGTAAGGAAAAGGTGAGAGTGGAGGGGAAGGAAGGGGGTGGGAAGGGAAGGGAAGGGAAGGGAAGGGAAGGGTTGGGGGGGGAAGGGTGTCCTTGTCCCATATCAAATCACACATCAGGAAATACCACACACACACACACACACACACACACACACACACACACACACACACACTCATGAAAGTTGAAAGTATTACCATAAAAGCAGTAATGATTAGCATGAGAGAGAGAGAGAGAGAGAGAGAGAGAGAGAGAGAGAGAGAGAGAGAGAGAGAGAGAGAGAGAGAGAGAGAGAGATATTTGTATTCATAAGTAGTTATATCCTCTATCATATTCCTCCTCCTCCTCCTCCTCCTACTTTATAAATTCGTTGATCCTATTTCTACAAGTCACTTTTGTATATTTGCTTTCTTTCAGTCCAAGCTGTCTGTTTGTTTATGCATGTATGTATGTATGTATGTATGTATGTATGTATGTATGTATGTATGTATGTATGTATGTATGTATGTATGTATGTATGTATGTATGTATGTATTTAAGTTCTTTTCTCTCTTTTTATAATCTGTGTTTCTGTAAGTATGAGTGAGTGAGTGTGTGTGTGTGTGTGTGTGTGTGTGTGTGTGTATTATTTTTGTCCTTCTACATACGACCTTCACGTTTCTTAGAACTTTAACTTACGCTATGCTCTCTCTCTCTCTCTCTCTCTCTCTCTCTCTCTCTCTGAGAGAGGAAATTGTTCCTAACAAAAAGCGTAAATCAAACACATGTCTTTTCTATACGACGAGTGTGCAGACACAATACATTGTTCTAAGTGTAGTATTTTTTATTTAGTTTTACTTGATAAATATTATATTTCATTCTTGATTAGTTTGCATTACATTATCAGTAATTTTTATTTTATGTTTTTTTGTATCTAGTCATATCTGTAAAGATGTAATGATGTGCTTAATAACAACCATTGATGGAATAAAGAATCTCAATCTCTCAATCTCTCTGTGTGTGTGTGTGTGTGTGTGTGTGTGTGTGATGGTTGCGTGCGTCCCCGTTGACTCCCCCCTCCACAAGAGTCGCCCCAACCTTGCTTGCAGGATGAGGGCAGCGTCTTACCCCCCTTCACCCCCCCCCCGTCCCCCCAGAACATGGCGGGCACCCCACGTGGAGTGTTGCCTCAGGACTGCATGAAGCAACACCCCCCGGTCCCCCCCCCAAGGTCATGGCAGCTGTGGTGGGCGTGGCGGCAGTAGTCGGCGTGGTGCAGGGTGGGCGGCATGGCAGGACACACACACACATGGATGTACAAATATAACATTTATTTACAAGGATAACATGAGATCAGGTGAGGTGGTGCTGGGGGGGCGGGGGGCTGGGGGCACATGCACACCTCATGCCGCCCCCCAGCATACCTGTGTGGGCGGCGCCGACGACGACGACGACGCTGTAGCTGCTGCTGCTGCTGCTGCTGCTGCTGCTGCGGCGGCGGCGGCGCCCATGCGAGGGACGCGCCGCGGCAGCTGTGGGGTGCCCTGGGGTGTGCCCTGGGGTGTGCCCTGGGGTGTGCCCTGGGGGGGCGCGTCCTTCCCTGCAGCACCGCGCCGCTCCGGGGACACAGACCCCCGGGGCGAGGCCAAGGGGTGACGTCGTACTGTTACCCTGGGGGAGGGCGGGGGTGAGCCTGCACGCTGCTGCCCCCCGGGGCCTGACCCCCGCCTGGGGGCGCCGCACTGCTCCTCGTAACAACGGTGTGAGTCGAAGGTCCGCAGCGTGGGGGACCTGGAGGCAGGCCGCACGCTGCCCGGGTGTGCGGCGGGGCACGGGGCGGTGGGGGCGTAGGGGCCGCAGCACGGGGCCAGGAGGGTGGGGGTGTGGGGGGTGTGGTGGGTGCAGGGGTGCTGGAGGGGGTGGAGGCAGGGGTGACAGGGGTCATGGTTCACACCAGACGCCAAGCCACACTGCAGGGTGGTCCAGGGGCGGCAGGGACACCACCTGCACGTCCCTGTCACCCCTCCACCCTGACCCCCGCCCTCCACATGGTGCCACACCCCGCCCTCCCCTCCACCGTGCAGCCCCGGGGGTGGGGGTGGTGGTGGTGGTGCAGCTCGGTGACGTGCACGCCCGCGTGCCTCGGGGGGCGGCACGTGCAGGTGTGGTCCCGAGGTGGCGTGGAACTCGTGTGGGCGCGGCGCCTCTGTGTGGACGTGGTTGTTCTGCAGCACAATGTGTGCTGTACTCTTACAGCGGCGGCCGTACGGACGGTGGTGCACGGGCCGCGGCGTGTGGCGGTCCAGGCTGCCGCTGAAGGTCATGCTGCGTCCCGCGGCGCCACACTCCTGCGGCACACTCAGGTCACCCAAGCTGCGGCTCAGGCCAGGCACGTCTGGGGCGGCAGCGGCGGTGGGTGTGGGCGGGTGTGCAGGTGAGGGCGTCAGCACGGGACACACAGGTGCAGGGGCGGCACAGCAGGCACAGCGTGCAGCACAGGCCGCCCCTGGGTGTGTGTTGTACGTCAGCACCAGACCATCGTGGCCACAGGTGACGGAACAATGGGCACCGCCCGCGCCACGCCCGCCCGCACCGCACCAACGCCATTGTTCCGCAGGCACCACACCCACATGGCCTTCAAGGGGCGTGCAGCACGGTGGCACTGCGTGGTCATAGTGAACGGGCGTAGTGCTGGGCATGCCCACCACCAGGTGTGTGTATCCGGGTTGTGTGGGCGTTAGGTGGGGGTGGGGGTGGTGGTGGTGGTGAAGGCGGGGCGGGCCAGGGGGTGGCGGGGGCGGGGACGGTGGTGGGTCTGGCTCCATGACTAGAATGCGGGGTGGCCAGGACGCCCCAAGGGGTCACCACACTCCGCCAGGCCCATGCCTGTGGGCTTGGCCAGCTGAGCCCCACGCCTCGCCCCCCGCCCCTCGCCCCTCGCCGCCCCTGAGTAGTGAGTGTGCGCGGCAGCACGGGTGGCCAGGTTCAGTGGTTCAGTGGTGGTTGAGTAGGAGTCGCACCACGAAGGCGTCCACGGAGGTGCGTCCCGAGTACCAGTACAGCAGCAGCACCAACACCTGCAGCACCAGCACGGGCACGGTGAGGGCGGGGCCGTGGGCGGGGGGCTG
>JAPQNM010000033.1:2628109-2630609 GCA_029783475.1 Metacarcinus magister
TTCCTAACTTCCTCTCTTCCTTCCTTCCTTCCTCCCTCCCTCCCTCCCTCCTCCTCCTCCTCCTCCTCCTCCTCCTTGACGAGTGATAAATGAGGAAGCAACGTGATAGTGGAGGTAATTCTTCTTCTTCTCCTCCTCCTCCTCCTATTCCTCCTTTATTCCTTCTTCCCTCTCCTCCTCCTTCTCACATAACTACCTTTTTTTTGAGAATGAAAGAAAGAAAGAAAGAAAAAGAAAACTAGGTCATCTCTCTCTCTCTCTCTCTCTCTCTCTCTCTCTCTCTCTCTCTCTCTCTCTCTCATAGGTGCTAATGATGTCAATAAAAAGGAGGAGGAGGAGGAGGAGGAGGAGGAGGAGGAAATAGATAATGAAGAGAAAAAAATAAAAGGAGATGAGGAAGAAATAAAAAATAAGAGGAAGGTGCAAAACGAGGAGGAGGAAGAGGAAGAGGAGGAGGAGGAGGAGGAGGAGGAGGAGGAGGAGGAGGAGGAGGAGGAGGAGGTGTCGCTGGTCCTCTCATCAGCTTGTACACATGACCAAAAAGGTGTATGTGTGTGTGTGTGTGTGTGTGTGTGTGTGTAGTAAATGCACACACACATACACACTTAACATCCTCCCACGCACTTAACACACTTACTTCCTCTCTCTCCTCTCTCTCTCTCTCTCTCTCTCTCTCCTCTCTCTTCTCAAACACAAGCAACAATATTATTTTACACAGACTTTACAACTCATTAGAGAGAGAGAGAGAGAGAGAGAGAGAGAGAGAGAGAGAGAGAGAGAGAGAGAGAGAGAGAGAGAGAGAGAGGTCACTTGCTGTTGCCAATAGGTTAGTTATGTGTTAAAGGGGAAGAATCTTTACTCTCTCTCTCTCTCTCTCTCTCTCTCTCTCTCTCTCTCTCTCTCTCTCCTCTCTCTCTCTCTAAAGGAAAGCAGGAAGCACACAGGAAGAGAGAGAACACATCCTCCTCCTCCTCTCTTCCTCCTCCTCTTCCTCCTCCTCCTCCTCCATAACAATCTCTCCCACGATCCTTTCTCTCACGACTCTCTTCTTCCTCCTCCTCCTCCTCCTCCCCTTCCTAATTCCCATAAGTCCCTAACTTTTACTTCCTCCTCCTCCTCCTCCTCACGTCGAAGTCTTCCTCAGCCTCCTCCTCCTCCTCCTTCCTTCCTCCTCCTCCTCACTTTCCCGTTCGTCATCTTGCAATCTTCTTTCTTCTTCTTCTTCTTCTTCTTCCTCCTCCTCCTCCTCCTCCCAGGCCTATATCTATAATTTCCTTCCTTCCTTCTTTCCTTCCTTCCTTTCCTTCCTTCCTTCATTCCTTCTTTACTTAATTACTTGCATTATTATTATCTATTATCATTATTCATTATTATTATTATTATTATCATCATAAGAAGACAAAAGAAGAAGAAGAGAAGAACAAGAATTAAGAACAAAAGAAGATTATATATATAAAAAAAAGTATAAATGACGTAATTCTGTTGAAAGACAATAAAAAAAAGAGGAGGAGGAGGAGGAGGATTAAGAGGAGGAGGTTAAATACGGTACAGTGACGGATGACTGATGAAGAGAGGAGATAGAGGGGAGAGAAGGGGGGGGAGGAGGGGAGGAAGGGGAGGTAGGGGAGAGAGGAGAAGGTAGGTCATGGTAGGTCAAGGGGTCATAGAGAGGGGAAATTAAGTACTTTTTTCCTCTTTCTTCCCTAACTTTTTTCCCCTAATAATAATAATAATAATAATAATAATATCTATTTTATTTATTTATATATATATTTATTTCATTTATTGTTTTATATATACGTACGTTCATATTATTATAGAGGAAGAGCATGATGATGATGATGATGATTAATGATGATTGATGATGATGATGATGATGGTGATGATTATTAATATTTTCCTTTTATTCCCAACTTATTTTCCAGCCTTTTTTTCCCCGTCACCACCACCATCACCACCACCCCATTTGAGTGATGACTGCCTGGCCGCCGCTCTCCATCCTCATCATCACCACTCTTACGTCATCACCACACTCATCACCACCACGCAAACACACACTTTTATATTCACTCACCACCATTCTTTGGGTTCATTTTCTGTTTGTCATCACCACATCATCATCCAAATACCTCGAGTCATCACTATTTTCTGTTACTTCATCACTTTTATAGATATTGTCATCATAATTATTGTAACTGGAACTGTTGTCATCACTATTAAATATACGTTGTCATCACCACCACTATTATTATCATCATTAATAATTACACTGTCATCACTATCAATATCATCACTAAAACTGTCATCACCCAGCATAGTCAGTTTCATCATCACCATTTCACTGACTGGCTGACTGGCTGACTGACACTGCAGAGTCATCACTAATACATTGTAAAATCCAAGTCATCACTATTTCATTTCACTTGAGTTATATATATATATCCTGACCTAGATTTATTTCATCACCACACACACACACATACACACACACACACACACA
>JAPQNM010000033.1:2635609-2638109 GCA_029783475.1 Metacarcinus magister
CCTCCTCTTACCCCCCCCCACCTCCTCCTCCTCCTCTTCCTCTTTACTTATACTACGACTGTCTCTTCTTCCTCCTCCTCCTCCTCTTCTTTTTTCCTCTTAGTCATCATCATCATCTTCTTATCCTCCTCCTCCTCCTCTTCTTCTTCTTCTTCCTCCTCCTCCTCCTCCTCCTCCTACGCAGTAAACAAGGATAATATGTAAAAACTGCGCAATAAAAAACTGTTATTCTTTTGTTTTTTGTTTTGTTTTGTTGGTCATCTTGTTTTTGTTTTTGTTTTTTTTAATAATATTATTCATTTGTTTATATTTCTTATTTCCTTTATTTATTATTATTATTATATTATTATTATTATTATTATTATTATTTTGTTTCGTTATTTGGTTTGATTTGAATTTAATTTGATTTTTATTTGTGTGTGGGTGTATGTGTGTGTGTGTGTCAATGTACGTTTTCACACCACACACACACACACACACACACACACACACGTACACACACACAATTACAACATGACCTTTTCACCCTAGCATCAGGCAGACCCCTCTATTACACCCCCACCCCCCCTTCCCTTCCCCTCACCCCCCTTTCCCCTTCCCCTCACCCCCCCTTCTCCCTCCTCCCTTCCTTTCCCATCTTCCTTCCATCCTTCTTCCCTTCCCTTCCCTTCCCAGGCCTCCTCCTCTTCTTCCTCCTTTCAATCTCACTTTCTCCTCTCTTTTCCTATTAGAGAGAGAGAGAGAGAGAGAGAGAGAGAGAGAGAGAGAGAGAGAGAGAGAGAGAGAGAGAGAGAGAGAGAGAGAGAGAGAGAGAACGTCAGCCGGAAGCAGAGTGAGTGAGTCAGTGAGGGGAGACAAGCAAGAGTGAGGGGAAGGGGAGAGAGAGAGAGAGAGAGAGAGAGAGAGAGAGAGAGAGAGAGAGAGAGAGAGAGAGAGAGAGAGAGAGAGAGAGAGAAATAAATGGAATAAGGAGAAAGGAGTGAGTGTCTCCTACATAAATACATACACACACATACACACGTACATACATACACACGTACATACATACACACGTACATACATACATACATACATAGATAAATAAAAAAATAATCTATATATTTTTACATTTTCTTTCTTTATCACAATTTTTTCTTATATTTACGTATTATTTTTTTCATTTTATTTTTCATTTCCTTCGATTTATCATTTTTTTCTCTTTTATTTATTTATTTTTTCTTCTATTCATTTATTTTTCCATTATATTTTTCCTTCTTTTCTTTCTTTCTCTTTCTTTCTTTTTTTTTCTTTCTTTTTTTCTTTTTTTTCTTTCTTTCTCTTTCTCTTTTTTTTATATCATATCAATGTTTCTATAATTCCTTTCCTCTTATCATCATTTTTTTCTCTCTCTTATCTTCAAAAAAAACTCGTATTATCGTACATCTTTCAAAAAAAAATCAACCTTTTTCTTATAATTCATTTTCCAAAAACACGAATATATAAACACACACACACACGTACACACTTTTTCAACGTACACAAATATTTACACACACACACACACGTTTTAATTCTATGAACGTTAACACTATCTCTCTCTCTCTCTATCTCTATACCATAAGAGAGAGAGAGAGAGAGAGAGAGAGAGAGAGAGAGAGAGAGAGAGAGAGAGAGAGATACAGTGGGAGTACAATTCACTGTAATCACCTGACACATACTGACACACACACACACACACGTACACACACACACACACACACACACACGTCTGGCAGAGCGGTCCTTTACTAAAACGACAACCACCATCACCACCTACACCTCCATCAGTCACTCTCTCTCTCTCTCTCTCTCTCTCTCTCTCTCTCTCTCTCTCTCTCTAAGGTAGCTTTCTCTCACTTTCCTGTATTGTTCTGTTTATGTTTGTTTGTTTGTTTGTTTGTTTACCTGTCGTGATGGAGAAGACAAACAGAAACTATACGTCTCTCTCTCTCTCTCTCTCTCTCTCTCTCTCTCTCTCTCTCTCTCTCTCTCTCTCTCTCTCTCTCTCTCTCTGACATTCCTAACTTTGCCGGTACCTAAATATTTTGAAAAGTTAGGAATGAAGTCTTCTTCCTCCTCCTCCTCTTCTTCTTCTTCTTCCTCCTCCTCCTCCTTTCCCTCTTCCTCCTCTTTCTCCTCATCACAACTAATTCTCATTCATTCATTCATTCCTCCTCCTCCTCCTCCTCCTTTTCTGTACCACTCCCAACTCTCATTCATTCATTCATTACTCTTCCTTCCTCCTCCTCCTCCTCTTCTTCTTCCTCCTCCTCCTTCCTCCTCCGTCATTATTTAGACAAATTAAAGGGTTTACATACCGTAACTTCCTTTCATTTCAAAAACTAATAATAATAATAATAATAATAATAATAATAATAATAATAAACAATAATAATAATAATAATAATAATAGTACAGGAGGAGGAGGAGGAGGAGGAGGAAGACAGGGACACTTCTACCTTACCATCTGTTTCCTAATTAA
>JAPQNM010000033.1:2643109-2675609 GCA_029783475.1 Metacarcinus magister
CTCACTCTCTCCCTTCAAAGCAATCCTTATACGTTCTTTTATAAGCACACACACTAATAATAATAATAATAATAACAATAATAATAAGTATGACAACAGGTAACGGAGCGAGGGGTGTCTAGGAAGCCTCTCTTCTATATTCTCTCGTAGCAAGACAGAGAACAGAAAAGGAAGGAAGGTTACGTCTCCTTAAACTCTAAATTCCTTTCTTCCTACCTTCTAAATTCTCAAGGCCTTCCTTCCTAAACTCTTCCTCTATACGACTTGAAATCATAAGTAACACATCTGCGACCTTATTTTGGCATCCCATTTTCTTTTATTACTCTATTATCTCTAGGGAACTGTCTTTATTATATCGTTTTTTCATCCCCTTGGCCTATTAGATTGATAGATTTTGAAATGTTAATCTTACGACAACCACAAACAACACCCGCACACCAACACACAACACCCAAGCAAGTGCCGAAGTCCACACCCACACACACACACAGATGAACACACACATAGGCAAACACATATAGTATAAACAAACACACAGAAACACACAGCACAGCACACCAGAGACCAGACCAGTGCATTACAAAACAAAAAAACACATTTACACCATTTCCTTCCTATCTTGCATCTCTCTCTTACTCTATTTAAGTTCATTTTGTCGTGTCTCCAGTACAACCTAACGCTGCCAGACCGAACCGACCAATCATTGCCCTGCGCTTTCAATACTTATTTTGCAACACTCGAAAGATGAATAATAACAAAAATAATAATAATAATAATAATGCTGTCCCGTATACCAAAAAAAGGGAATTTCACATCAAAAAGCACCTGTAT
This sequence comes from Metacarcinus magister, assembly GCA_029783475.1. NCBI lineage: Eukaryota > Metazoa > Arthropoda > Malacostraca > Decapoda > Cancridae > Metacarcinus > Metacarcinus magister. The sequence goes on from JAPQNM010000033.1 coordinate 2,643,941, forward strand.
ATATATGTAAAAAAAGCCTTCCATTCACAGTCGCATAATATAATATAATATAATATAAATGCCGTAAACCGTGCCAGGACTCCCACCACTTAAAACAATAACAATAATAACAATAACAATAATAATAATAATAATAATAAGTCACAAAAATACACGACGTTGCAAGTAGTTCGCTAAAATAACCCGGCATTTGGCAGTCAACCGAAACAAAATATAAAAAATCTCGACAATGCATGCAGCAGAGCAGTCAGCGTAATAGTAACAGTAGTAGTAGTAGTAGTAGTAGTAGTAGTAGTAGTAGTAGTAGTAGTAGTAATAGTAGCGCGGTGCTCTAAGAAACCAAGCCAATTCATGACACGACAGATAGAGTCAACGAAGGCATGTAGTGAACGGAAAGAAGCGAGCACAAAATACCCTTACCTTCCCCGAGCTGTTCCTGAAAACCATAGGGGAGGGTGAAACACTTTGTACGGGCACACCATTACCTCTATGTGACTCTATAACTAACTAAGGGCTAAAGGGAGGGAGGGAGGGAGGGAGGCAGGGTTAGTAATGGGGGTATTAACGACATTATTTAGTTAAAAGCAAAAATAGTAGTGGTGGTGGTGGTGGTTAATTGAGTATGGTTTGATTAATTTTATACATGGAGAAGGTGATAATTATATATACAGTGATGATGATGTTAGGAATTATATAAAGGAGTAGTAGTAGTGGTAGTAGTAGCAGTAGTTAAGAAATAAAGGTAATTACAGGAATATTAAAATACTTTGTTAGTTTTGATAAGCCTTCATACTTCCTAGATTTCAGTTTCATAATATTATTGCTGTTTTCTAAGTTCTATATAAAAGCCAACCAACACAGATATCATTTTTAGTAGTATTGTGTGTTGTGTGTGTGTGTGTGTGTGTGTGTGTGTGTGTTAAAACAGAATTATGCATAGCCTCTTCATTATTATTATTATTATTTTATTTTCTTCCCTAACCACTAAGAATCTATTTATTTGTTTCCCTTATTAATTCTTACTTCACATTTTCCCTAATCCATTAATCAACTTCTTTCATTAGAATTACGCTCGCAACAATTTTTTTTTTCACTTACTCAAAAATATAAATAAATAAATAAATAAATAAAAACCAAATTCAATTCAACACTCGTAATACACATCAACAAAACACAAACAATACTAACTAACCAACAACTAACTAATAATAATCACAATAAACTCAACTAACTCACCATCAAATAATAAAAATATAACACAAGATACACAGGTGAGATTTAACAACATTCCAAAACATTAATACGATTAGTTTGAATTTGAGTGCAATTACCGCATCCAAATTAACTATGGGCGTGTGCGTGTGTTAGCCTGGTGTGTTGGTGTGCTGGTGTGTGTCTGAGGTGTCCCTGAGCAGCACACAGGGGCGGGAAAACAAGGTAAGGCAATGCAAGGGACGGTAATAGGCGGTACTTCCTTCCTCAGGTAAAATAGTACAGGTAAAGCCGCCCATTACCCCTCACGCCCATCCTAGCCTCTCCCTACCCTTACGCCCACATATATGCTACCCCTACGCCCACACACCTCCAAGGGCGTCGCTGTAGTGTCCATGTGCTATCCCTAAGGGCGCTGTAATGAACCCGACATGACCAACCCATCACCACCCCCGCCCACACCCACACCAGATCTAACACTTCCCTCCACACGCCCTCCCACACGCCTCCCCACGCCCACATCACAATAAGACCCTAATAAATAGACATAAAGCAAGTAATTCAATACATACCTGGATATAAACATGAGCGTAATCGGCCATCTTGCAAGGAAACCCAACCAGGGACTGAATATTAGCTCATCCCAGGGAAGGCGTAAGAATCCAGGGGTAGAATCAGGGACGGGGGGGACGCACTGCCTACCCTGAATCACTTAGGGGAATGGTATGGATTTACATGTCACATTTCACTCACAATCATCTCATGGCGGAGGGAATAGAGGGAATAGTGAGTGCTGGTGTGAGTGTGGGGGCCGCGGGGAGGAACACCCAATGGACGAGGAGGTAATAGGAGGTTAAGGGAGCTAGCCGTTATGTTACCTGTGTGCTGATTGGCCTGCCTTCCTCCCCCCCAACACGTTCTCTCTCTCACCGCCCACGCCGGTCACCCTAAACTATAATATATTATATGTTTTAGTGTATGTATGTATGTGTGTTAAGGAACTGTTGATAGAATAATATGGATACCATTTGCGCATTAACCGTTTTCCTTGTTTTGTTTTTTTGTTTTAAAAAGTTTCCAGAAGTTGGTATTATATTGCATGATATTCTGCAACCTTAATTCTATCTGACATGTATAAGTATTAACCTCGGGAGAAGACGCTTAATGTTATCTCCATATTATCCTATTCATGTGTATATGATGCGTGTGGTAGTTATGAGTGAGTCCGCAGAGGAGCTACAAAGTATATCACGTAAAGATTTGGAATTATATGTAGCAGAGAAAAAAAAAGGTAGATTAATGATAGTAGATAGGTCAGCAGATGTGACATGGAGACTTGGAGTGAATGAGCTGCTGTAAGCAAGTTAATTTATAAATACCTAAGGATATGGATGAGCCTAAATAGATATGAGATGACAGAGGATTAAATAATTGAAATAAATAAGTAATCCTCCCGTACTAGGTATATATAGATCATATGACGTTCAAGATACACAGATCCTGAAGATATGGAAAGTAAACATATCCGAGTCTTGACCTGTTCTTTGCAAGGGTTAAGTTGGTTCCACGTACCTGGATATTTTTAAAGTACAAGTACAAGTACAAGTAGTCACTTTGCTATGTACTTAAGTCCAAGTACAAGTACATGTCATTGTATTGAAGTCAGTTGATCTTGGACTAGGGTTGTAAGTCTAAACTTAGAATTATATTAAATGGAATCTATAATATATATCCGTGCGTTACATATATATTATCATTATAAAGCTTTTTTTTTCTCTTTCTTTTGATCTACAATATGTATAATATTAATTTCTAATTCAATAATAATAATAATAATAGTAGTAGTAATCTTCTTCTGTGACCGCTAGCAGCCAGACAGGACAACAAACCCGGTGATCATATTTATTCGTTTTAAACCTATTCTGTTCCTCTCCATGTCATTTTGAGGGATGGAGGAGCAGTAATACATTACTCGTCACCATTAATAGTGGAGGGATATAAAGAAAACATTACCTATTAAGCGTAAGTAACCTAATATAAGAACAACAGGTACCTTAAGATGGCGGCCGTGCGTTGACGGCTGGATCACGTATACACAAAACCAAAATTGAGATTTTTATTATACACAGGAAAGCAATTATATATAATTAAAAAAATCGTTTGACATACCTATTCGTTACCTACATAAACATTTATTATATTTGATTCGTATTTATTTCATGAGAAATGTTTATTTCTAAGGTCAATCATAAGATCGAAAAATAGAATAAAGCAATAATAATGAAATTAAACCAATATAAACCATAGAATAGAATATATAAAAATTATTCAAACCGAAAGTAAAGCCTAAATAACCCATAACACAAAGAAAAATGGAAAATACAATGAAAAAATAAGAAAAAAACACCGTAATTATTCGTTTACATCCTAGAGTGTTAATTATAGCGTGTTAGGTACAGTAAAAGAAGTGTTAGGACATGACGACCTACAAGGATATAGATGAAGGTGAGCGTGTTGTGTTGTGAGTGTGTTATGGTGGGGTGACAGGCTGACAATCGACAAATATCGACACAAATACCGGTATACCGAAGGACTTCTAATGCATGTAATAACGGTAATACTGCCAAAAAAATACCCGTATGTTGGTATACCGGATAGGTGCACATCCCTAGACACACACACACACACTCAGCTGACGCCAGGCAATGTAATCTGATTGTGTTTCCGATTAATAATTATAATACTTAGGGGACCAGTTGTGTTGCATATCACGTATATATATATATATATATATATATATATATATATATATATATATATATATATATATATATATATATATATATATATGTACTACGCTCATAGTGCTGCACTTGTTGATATTAAGCTGCATCTGGCTGATGCAGTTTGGTGTTAACAAGTGTAGCATTATGAGGGTAGGTAAAGGTAATAGGCCTGTAGACTACACATTAAATGACACTACCTTAGGAAGGTCATATAGTGTGAGGGACTTAGGGGTTCAAGTAAGCAGTGACTTGCGCCCCAGGGAACAGTATATTATAGCTAGAAATAAGGCCAACAAGATACTGGGATTTATTGTGACAAATAGGAGTTCTGAGGTCATTCTGAGGTTGTATTTAGCGCTAGTTAGACTCCACCTAGATTATGCAGCTCAATTTTGGTCCCGTTATTATAGGAAGGATATAGGCTCTTTGGAGGGCAAGAGGGGGATATGATTGAGGTTTTTAAATGGGTAAAAGGAATTAATAAGGGAAACATTGATCAGGCTTTAGAATTTAGTAGTCAGGATAGGACACGTGGAAATGGGTACAAGGTAGAAAAACTTAGATTCAGGACAGACATAGGTAGATATTGGTTCACTAACAGAGTGGTGAACGATTGGAATAGGCTGGGTAGACACGTAGTAAGTGGTGAGTCAATAGGTAGCTTTAAAAGACGGTTGGATCAGAGTATGGATAGGGATGACAGGTGGGATGGCTAAATATTGGATTATTCCAAGGGTGGGAGACAAGGAACTGCCTCGTGTAGGTCATCAACTGGCCTCTTGCAGTCTCATCAATTCTTATGTTATTATATAGTTCTGCCGTGACCCAGGTTCGAACTCGCAAGTGTATTTTCTGTATTACACAAAATAAAGACTAAATAAAGTATATATTATCATTATCATTATTTATGTAGTGAGCCAAGTACTGTACCTGACCCCCAAAGAATGAAAAGATTAGTATGGTAAATCAGTGGGTTGGTTGACTAGGAAAAACAACAAATATGAGAGGAAACAAATATGATGTGTTGCGAGAGATATGGAAGAGTGTGGATGTTCAGAGTATTATTATGTATGATATTGTATGAATGTGATTGTATGGAATGAGTTGAATAAAGAAATTGGAAGTAGGGCAGAATAGAGTAGCAAGAATGGTACTAAATGCACCAAGATATATGCATCTGTAGAAGCTTTGAGAGGTGACATGGGATGGAGTACGTTTAGGGAGAGATATACGAAGGCAACCTTGAGATATAAAGTTAGACTGGAAAGAATAGGACGAAAGGTTTATATGTGGAATGTATGGAGCAGTAAGTAGAAGTGTATTAATATGGTAGACAGGAGTGGCATGCTGGTTATGTAGGTGCATAGATCTTTTGAAGGGAGACAAAGTGTGTATGAATGGAAGGTTTAGAGGTCTATGCCTCACAGCCATGGTGGACCACCGCTGCACCACTGTGGTGCCCGACCACAGCAGTTCCTCCCCAGTAAACAGCTTAAGCATCACGGGCCCGGGCGGGGACTCGATCTGCCAACCAAGGGAATGCAAGGCCAGCGCGCTACCACTGTACTAGCCAGGAGGCTGAATAATAATAATAATAATAATAACAATGACATATAACACTATAAAAACACAACCAACAAAATAACATTAACCAACACAATTGCAAGCCAAGCCGGGAGGTCAAAGAATAACACTAGGTCACTCTTAGGTCACCCAGAGCTTGACCCGACAGTCCTCTCTCCCCGTGACCCGATACTTGAGGTCACGGCAGACGGCCAGGCACACCACTGCTCCTGTGTGGGTCAAGGGAGGTCAAGGTTAAATAATGAGAAGAGGAGGAAGGAGGAGAATAGGAAAAAGAAGAAGAATTAGAAGAAGAGGAGGAGGAAGATGAAAAAGAGAGGAAACAGTTGTAGTAGTAGTAGTAGAATTATTATTATTATTATTATTATTATCATTACTATTATTATTATTATTAGTAGTAGTAGTAATAGATTTTTTTTTAATGCTATAGGAGAACCGGCCAAGGGAAATAAAAAAAAGTTTAAAAAAAAGGCCACTTGTGATTCTACTTGTAATAGTAGTAATAGTAGTAGTATAATTGTAGTAGTAGTAGTAGTAGTAGACTGACATTGTAGAGTGCCACACCCATTGAGCACATTGCCGGCACCCTTGTCAATCAAACAGCAGCAGATCATCGGAGACAGTGCCACACACACACACCACCACACGCTGACCCTCACACGGCACACACCTGGGCAGAGAGGAAGCACAGGTGTTAATTAGGACTCCACCACACACACACACACACACACACACACACACACACACACACACACACACAAAAATGTTCACAAAGATCAGCGTCAAAAATGTTTTCGCCATTCAAATGTTTAACTATTAATTCTACATGACTAATATTTACAGAATCAATAGCAAGGATGTTAAACTTTATAAAGCAATATCTAAAACTGTCATCAATTCTCCAATTACTCCTGTACTTTTGGAAATATATAAGGTTTTACGATAATCACAAATATGTCATTTTCTCGATTACTTATATTCTAATTCCATTTCACCATCATAGCTCTATGGAATAAGCTTACCCTGCTCCTCCTTTACTATTATATACACTTCATATGTAAACCTCATACTTTACCTTATAAACCTCATACTTTACCTTATAAACCTCACACTTTACCCTAACTTAAACCTAACCTATCTTTTGCACCTTCCTGTCACACCCATCACCTGCATCTATAAACCTCCTTAGGATATACCCAAACCAAACCACCTCACTCTCTCCTATAACCTACATTACATTATCAACATCATTACATTACATATAGACAGACAGACCACCTGCTTACAACACTCACTCTAACAACTGACAACACAACATAACACTTACATGAACCTAAATCTCCATAATACAACTTAAATACACTTTAAATACAGTGATACAGGCTACGAAGGGTGTATACGGGACTAACATTAAGAGTGGTGAGTGTGTATTGTGCAGAGTCCTCAACACCGCCCTGGAAAAGCCTTGTAATACGCCTTCAGACATGGTGTTCTTCATTCTTGGGAATTTGATGGCGCACAAGAGGTTATGGTGTTACAGCCTCTAGTGCCCCAAAAATCCAGGTTGCAGATGACTAAGTAGATCAGAAAGGAAGGTCTGGTGTGTTTGAGTACTTTGAAGGTCAGGCCAGGGTCTTGAAAGCTGTATAAGAGATCAGTTAGGATAATATGGAGATAAGGAGAGCCTTTTACCTTATTTTTTTTGCTTTAACAAGTGTCCGGAAGTTGATATATATATTGCATGATATTCTGCAACCTTAATTCTATCTGACATGTATAAGTATTAACCTCGGGAGAAGACGGTAATGTCATCTCCATATTACCCGTCAGTTATTGTTGGTGTGTGGAGGTGGAGAGGCGACAGGTGGGAGTGGTGGCGAGGACAGTGCAGTAGGTGTTAGGGGCAGTGAGGGTTGTCTGTCTTGCCCAGCTGGTGTAAGTGTGAGCCTCAATCCCGCCCTGGTAAAGCAATGTAATACGCCTTCAGCCATGGTGGTGGTGGTCTTGGTAGAGATGCTGTGTTTACGTGAAGGATGCTGCTGATGATGATGGTTACGGTGGTGTGAGATAGTGCTCATAGAAAACAGTGAATATATCAGAAATTAAGTATGTGCATGTTGTATGTTTATATATAACAACAAATATATTAGTTTGTTGTTAGTTTAGGGCTGCGAGCATCCTTTGAAGAACCCTTTGAGTCTTAATATATGTTTATCTTGTTTGATTTATTCGCGGGAGTCCTAAACTGACTATTTCATGACTATAGATAAATTTATTAAGTTATTTACTGATTATATGGTATTTTTGTCTTTATTCAATATATGTAAATTCAGTTTTAATATACAAAACTAGCCACTTCAGTTATTATAGAGTTTCGTTAGTATTGCATATATATAGTACTGTAAACATATATCAAACTGCACTTACTTGTCATAACTACATGGTATTAAATGTTAGAAATAAATAAAGTAGTCTTAAAAGATGGTTAGTAATTAATAATCCTTTCAATTTAGACTCGAATGACAAGAGAGGAGTGTCAACAAAAGATGAGGAAAGTCACAAGAAGAAGAGGAAGAGAAAAAGGAGGAAGAAGGGAGGGTTGAAAGAAGCTGGAAAGATAATAGTCATTGCGTCATTATCAGGTAACTAACGAAGTAGTCTAATTAATGTTAAGTTCAAAGGTAAATTTGATATTAATTTACATCTTCACCAGAATGCACCTGGATATAGATAACACGCTTTGTGTATAGATTTTGATCCATTTCGAATGATTTTGACATTGATATCCGTCGTAAATGCATATAATGTAAGATATCGTCATTACCCCCAACTAGCCTTGGGACCTGTGGGAATGTGGGGTTTTGAGGAGGGGGGGGTTGGGGAAGACGAAATACAATGATTTACACAAAAAAAAACATTTGATATATTCTAGATAAATCTGCATAACTACGGACCCCGGAACACCCCAACCTAACCTAACCTAACCTAAACACACGTAATAACCTCTTAGCTGGGATGCAAGCCCCCCAAGACAACCCCAAACCTAACCTAAACAGAACTCACGTAATAACCTTGAATATTCCTTCCCTCACCACCAGAGGAACATGGATGAGGCGATGAGGAGGAAGCAGCAGAAGGAGGAGGAGAAGGAGGGTGAGGGTGTGAGGCCTGGCACCCCTGATAGTGATGATAGTGATGACTCCTTCCACACTACCTCAGGCGACGACCCCCTAACAGACCCCATGGCGGACCCCCTGGCAGACCCCCTGATAGACTCTATGGCGAGGTATGTAAGGTATTATTATTATTATTATTATTTTATTATAGTATTCATTATCTTTATGTTTTATGTCTGTATTTATAATGTAATTTTAATATATATTTCGTGTTTGGTTTGATTTTTACTTTTTTCTGTTTGTATGTGTATTGAGTTTTTCTGTTTTGCAGGTTAGCTAAGAAGAAGGAGGAGGAAGAAGAGGAGGAGGAGGAGGAGGAGGACAGTCCCTGCTACACGCCTGACCCTGAGAAAGACAAAGGAGGAGGAGGAAGATGAGGAGGAGAAGAAAGATCCGACCAAGAATGAGGAAGAGGAGGAGGAGGAAGAGAAGAAAGATGCAACCAAGAAGGAGGAGGAGGAGGAGGAGGAGGAAGATGAAGAGTGCTTTGTAGACGTGGAATACTTGAAAGACCTTGAGCTGAGCATCACTGAAGAGGAGAGAACTGTACGTAAGGTTACATGGCTGGATTATCACTATTAGAAACTTGAATCTTGTTATGTGTGATTCTTGTGTGTGTGTGAATATGAATGCATTTATAACTTTCATCTTCTACCTCTCATTTTATTTCTTTTTCTCTTAACCTTGATAACATATGGATGAGTATTGAGTGAATGATTATATTGATGTTATTATTATTATTATTATTATTATTATTGTTATTATTGTTGTTATTATTGTTATCAGGCGAGGAGAGAGGAGAGCCTGCAGCACAAGGAGAGTGGCAACGTAAGTTTCAGAGAAGGCAACCTGCAGCCTGCCGTGGCGTCCTACACGGCAGGCCTTCGAGTGTGTCCGCTATCCTTCTCCCGAGACCGTGCTGTCCTATACGCTAACAGGGCCGCAGCGAGGGCCAAGATGGTAGGTCCTTCATAACTTAACTCTCTTTAATTGTATATGAATAACTTCCTAACCTAACTAACCTAACCTAACCTTTAATAGTCTTCCTACTCCCTCTCTTTACTCTCTATTCCTCTCTTCCTTCCTTTCTCACTCCCTATCTACTTTTCCTTCGTTTCAAATCTCATTACTAACACACACTCCTTCCTACTCCCTCTCTTTACTCTCTATTCCTCTCTTCCTTCCTTTCTCACTCCCTATCTACATTTCCTTCCTTTCAACTCCCTCATTACTAACACACACTCCTTCCTCCTCCTTCCTCCTCCTTCCTCCTCCTTCCTCCTCCTCCTCCTCCTCCTACACTCCTATTAACCCTTACTCTCCCACAGGACCAGAAGAAGCAAGCTATCAAGGACTGTACCCAAGCCTTAGAGTTGGATGAAGGCTATACTAAAGCCACACTGAGACGCGCTACCCTTAACCAGGAGACAGACCAGCTTGACGATGCTCTTAGGGATTTCCAGAGGGTCCTAGAGCTTGATCCTTCCAACCAGCAAGCTCAGGAGGCAGTCAGGGTAAAGGGTAGAAGGATGTAATGTCACTGAAGGATTTGTGATTTTTATATTGGTTGTGAATTTATGTTGTTGTGGCATTTATATTTTTGTGTATTGTGTGTTGTTTTTTTCTGGTGGTATGGTCTGCTCTCTCTCACCCTCTCTCTCTCATTCTCTCTCTCTCTCTCTCTCTCTCTCTCTCTCTCTCTCTCTCTCTCTCTCTCTCTCTCTCTCTCTCTCTCTCTCTCTCTCTCTCACCCTTACAGAGGCTGCCGGACATGATCACCGAGAGGAATGAGAAACTGAAAGAGGAGATGATGGGTGAGTTACTACTAGCCTTCCCTCGGGCCTTTTGTAGCTTCCTTATATTCTTATGTTTACTTGATTCGTGTTTTTCTTCTTACTGTGTGCGTCAATAAGATAAAGATAGTCTAGTATAGTTAGAGTTTAGTCTTGTAAATGCCGATAATTTGTGCCTTGAATCTCTACCTCATCCTTGCTCTTTCCTATTAAGTATTCTCTCACACTCTTGTCTATCTCTTAAATAATTCCTTGAAACATCACAGACTCTCACTCATGTTTAAGTGTGACTCTAACTGCATCACCATCTTGCAGGGAAACTCAAGGATTTAGGCAACATGTTCCTGCGGCCTTTTGGACTCTCAACCTCGAACTTTGAGATGAAACAAGACTCTGGGTTCTGGCGGCTACAACATCAGCTTCAAACAGAACCCAGAGAATAACAACCATTAACTTACCTCCACTCCTGCTCCTGTTCCTGTTACGCTGTGCTGTTGTCTGACTCTACGGTTCAGGGAGACGTCACGTTACGCTTGTGTTGTGATGTGATGTGGTTCTGTTGCTGAGTTCACTGTGGCGGTTCTGGTTCTGGTTCTGCATGCAAGTTTAGCGGATGTGTGGTTTTGTGTACTATACATTTATTTCTGTATTTATAACTCTTTTGAATCTGTCGTTCCTGTAATGCAATTCTTGGTGTAATTGGGACATAGAGTGAATGGTGCTTGGTGGTGTAGTGGTCAGTACACTCACCGCATTATTAAGAGGTCCAAGGTTTGACTCCCGGTGGAATTATTGGGTTATTACATAGGCTTTGAGTGTCCTGAATTATCTGAGTGCAAGAAGGATGTAGAAACAGCTTTATAGGTCATTGTCTGAAAGATGAATCTGAAACATCAAACATTACTGAAGTATTGACAATTTTTTTTATACAATGTTGAGTTGGATGCACTTACTTAACCTAACCTCACCTCACCTAACCTCACCTCAGACTTCAACCTTATAAACACCAAAAATTACTCAAGTATTGTCATTTTTTTTTACTGAAGTATTTGTCTCTCTTTGTTTCACTGAAGTATTGTCATTTTTTCTTATACAATGTTGACTTAGATGCACTAAGCTATATGATGACTACTGAAATAACTGAAATACTGCCTGGCGTATCATACAACTATAAACTGCATTTGAACTTTAGGCAACAGTTAGTTAGATATACTCAACTGTACTCTAACTGCTCTCCTGCTGAAATATTACATAAGGATCTGACAGGACTAATGCTGCATGGTGTCCTGTCAAGTGGGTGAAGACAGCTGTGTGTTGGCTTAATGATAAAAAAAAAAAAAAGTTGCAATGAAAACTCACACTTACTGAGGCACTAAACCTTGCTACTGTATCTATTCTTACTATGTATTATATCTCACCCCAACGCTACTACCACTTGCTAAACCTTTGGGCATTATACACTTACATTACTACACTTGTATATACACTTAAATAATGTGTGAGTGCCTATAACCTCACTACACTTTGGTTAGGAGTGAAGCAGCTGGAGTCAAGAATGTGTGTGTGTGTGTGTGGTGAGTGGATGGATGCATGATGATGATGATGATGATGGTAATGTGTGTTAGGTTATTTCAGATTATTTCACTTCGCCTTAAATCTTGTGCGAGAATTTACTATTAAACTGAAAACTATGTGTGATTTTTTATTGAATTTTGTGTATGTTTCTCACTCTGGTCTTGTAATGTGTGTGTAATGTGTGTGTGTGTGTGTGCTACAAGGGTATACAGATGGACTGGTAAAGTATATAAAGGTAATATGATATGCAATGAAGGTGTAAATACATGATAGAAAGTTAACACACACACACACATACACACACACACACACCACACACACACACACACACACACACACACACACACACATAACCTCCTCCCTTCATCCATAAATCATTCTCCTGTCTGCATATTACGAACTTAACATTCAGAATCAGAACTTAGTATTCAGAACTTAATCAGAATCAGAAGTTAGTGATCATAACCTTTTATAATAAGAGTCTCTAATACTAGACCTGATCGATAATATTGTAGAAATGTGAAACGGACTCAATTATTTTAGTTTGTTTAAAAATTTACTGTACGTACACACACAAACTTATACATACATAGTTACATACAGTAGTCAAGGGGGGGGGGACATACATAATTATTGTAGAGTTTGTATTACACTATTGTTGATATTTATTTTGATCAGATATTCCTTATTATATTACCAATGAAAAAATAGTTATGGTTTTGATTTCTCTCTCTCTCTCTCTCTCTCTCTCTCTCTCTCTCTCTCTCTCTCTCTCTCTCTCTCTCTCTCTCTCTCTCTTACTTAATTGACTCTCACCGCACATAAGGTTTCTATAACACACTCAGCAATCTAGCTCAGCACGTGTGTGTGTGTGTGTGTGTGTTTGTCTGTGTCTGTGTACGTGTGTGTGATTGTACGTGCGTGTGAGTATGTGTATGTGTATCTATCTATCTACGTGTGTGTGTGTGTGTGTGCGTGTTTGTCTGTGTGTGTGTGTGTGTGTGTTTGTGTGTGTTTTTAAGAAAGTTAATTAATATTTTTTCACAGGGAAAGGAAAGCCAACATATTCAATTAAAATAAAAACAACACAAAGTAACAATTTTCTCCTATGAACACAAAAGAAGAAATTGTGTAGAAAAGAGAAACCATGAATCACAAAAAAACAAAACAAAAAACAAAAAAAGACATTAGGATATTCATCATTATATATAAATGAAAAAGATAGCGTCATAGATAACAATACAATACCATAATTAGAGCTAATATACAAAATGAATAGGCTACATCTTTTTATATATGTAGAAGTGAAGGGAGGGAATAAACGGAACAATGTATAATTATTTACATATATTTTTTTACATTACAAGGGTACTGGCTAATAGAAAACACAAATACGTACTACAAAAAAAAATAATAATAATAATACGTCGTGTGTGTATAGATGCATGTATAATTACGTTAGCTTTTATCTTATAGCATAGAGTTGTATTGAAAGAGTGGAGGAGACACGGGCCATGGAGCAGAAAACATCTCGGCATGCATCGATTCTATTCCTTTCAATGCTAATAGTTATGTTCCGGTGAAAGTTAAGTTAAGTTCCTTCGAGAGAGAGAGAGAGAGAGAGAGAGAGAGAGAGAGAGAGAGAGAGTCATCTTTCCATCACAGCTTGCTTTCATTGCTAACCTTTCCGCAAACGTCATGGATAACTTTTTAAGCCATGAATCACCTTCCTGAGAATTCCCCTCAACACCACCATCACCACGACCACCACCAGTCAGTCCGTCAGAATATTTCAGGATTGCCAACCTAACCCAACCCTAACCCTAAGACCCACCCACCCACCGACCCACCCTGTCACCTGTTGAACGTAGCCAAACATCTCTCTCTCTCTCTCTCTCTCTCTCGGGCTGAGACTCGGTGATGCCATCTTGGGTGTTGATAGAGAATTATATACATAAGAACATAAGAAATGAGGAGACTGCAAGAGGCCAGTTAATGACCTACACGAGGCAGTTCCCTTGGAATAATCCAATATTTAGCCATCCCACCTGTCATCCCTATCCATACTCTGATCCAACCGTCTTTTAAAGCTACCTATTGACTCACCACTTACTACGTGTCTACCCAGCCTATTCCAATCGTTCACGACTAGGTTGTTGTAGTGGTTATTTAAATTTTAATGGATGGTTATTATTGTAAAAGAATTATTAATCATTATTTTGTGAAGAGTTGTATACATAATGGTATATATTAAGGTATGATTTCTTTCTTTTATTTATACTGAATAAAAATATTTTGAACGTAATTATTTATATTGTTATCCTCTATTATGTTTATTATGTACAATCTTACAATCTATTTATATTAATACATCTGTCTTATTATTATTATCATTATTATTATAAATATTTACTTTAGTCTATCCTTCAAAAAGTCAGTGTTGAACTTAGTCTGAAAAAGTTGTAATATTATCGTAACTATCACCATTATTACAGTGTTTTGGCAAGTGGCAATTAGTGACAAGATGCTTAAGTGGTTCAGGAAGGTAGAGCAGTACCGGAAACTGATAATCATTGAAGGTAAAGTTAATTATATTGATTTTAATTACTGTTGTTTACATTCTGAGGACGACACTTTGACATTTACCGCGTAAATTTGGATTATTTTATTTTATATTATTATTATTATTATTATTATTGTTAATATTAATTGGTTTCAAGGAGGAGGAGGAGTAGGAAAAGGTTCCAGTCAGTCTTGATCAAACACAGGCAACGCTAGATAACATAAAAAGGATGTAACAATTGATTGAAGCGAAGTGATTACAAAGTTTATTGTAAAAAAAGACAATGTAACTAATACAATGCAGAACTGGTGGTGTTTGCATTACAAAGTCAAAGTGTGTGGACACAAATACATATGGGGACAGTTTGTGAGTCAGAAGTTATGTTGAGGTAACAGCCGCCAAATTGTGTGTGTGTGTGTGTGTGTGTGTGTAGTGAGGATGAGGTTGAGGTTGTGGTGTTGGCACACGGCGAGGAGAGGCTGCCCGCGCGGAAACAAGTCTCCCTCAGCAGGACAGTGTAGGCAGTAGTGGTGCAGGTGATTGGAGGTGGGAAGAGTGGCACAGGGGACAGGAGGTGTGGTGAGGCTCGTCTTCCACGCCCGCCACCTGCCACAGCTCCGTAGCCGAGCCTCAGCCGCGCCCACACCACGCACGTTGTGTTTGCGGACCAGCAATCCCAGACGGCGGTGCTTGAAACGATGGTGACAAAAGGCGTTATAGTGTTGAATGGTGACGCTGGCCGCCCCGGCCTTCTGTTTGTCCATTCTGATGCTCGTGGAGAGTAGGGAGGCTGTTCGGTCTTGATGCACTGAAGGGAGGGGGCGGGGGGCGGGGGGCGGGGCCAGCGTCAGGGGCACACACACAAGGCTTGCAGATGTCAGGGCAAGAAGGGCTGCCTGTGCGTCGTTTATGACAACACCGTTCAGGCTTCTCTGACAGGACACTCACACCATCTAATACGCCGTGCAAGTCACTGCATGGGAAGCTGAAGTGAGCCGGCAGGCGACCCCCAACCAAGCAAAGAGAGAGAGAGAGAGAGAGAGAGAGAGAGAGAGAGAGAGAGAGAGAGAGAGAGAGAGAGAGAGAGAGAGAGAGAGAGAGAGAGAGAGAGAGAGAGAGAGAGAGAGAGAGAGAGCAAGGCTATTTCCCTCACCACCACCACCATCACCATAATGATGAATAAATACTATACTAATAATAATAATAATAATGAATATGAGGTGATGGTAACGGGAATAATGAAAGTATTTCCTGTATCTCTTATTTTTTTATATATATTTTTTTAATGTTTGATATTATAGTAATGACGAAACTGAGTCCAGATTCGTGTTCAGTATGACTGAAAACCTTTATGTACAAATTTTCATGAAATTCCGAGGTGTGGAAATTTTCATGAAATTTCCAAGGGTACCACCTAAGATTTTTTGGCAGAAATCATGTATTTTGAAATAACTCGAAAACTATGAGGTTTACGAAAAAGAGTATAGACTATAGAAGAAAGAGTAGGTCATGCCCGTTCTTTTGAGCTATAGTGATATGGAATTGGAACATAAATATAGATGTAAGAATTGAAAAAAGAAATCATTCATTTTGTTCACAATAATTAACTTTTCTCCAAAGGTATAATAGATATTGGAAAGGTGAGGACATCAATCGATAGATCTTTTCAAGCTACATAACTTTGTATATAATCTTTTTTACTGTAAGAGTAATAGTTTCGTAGTAAAATGGCAAAAACATTCGACCTCAATTCTGGTGGACATTTTCGGACCACAAAATCAAAAATTCCTTACCGTCACAGATACGTGAAAAATGACATCAATAAAACTTTTAGATATTCCAATTTACAGTAAAATTTGTTTAAAACGTTTTTGTGTATGACAAACAGTTTTAATGGCAGTAGCAAAAAACCTTCTACCCTATACCTGAAGGGGTTAATGGGGGTTAAGGGGTTAAGGAGGGGGGGTAATGATGAAAATAAGTTCAGATTCGTGTTCAGCATGACCTAACACATCATTGTAACAATTTTCATGAGATTCGGAGGTGTTGAGTTTCCGCGGCGCACAGCAAGAGTAGACAAGAGTGAAAAGGTGAGGTTAGGTTAGTTGCGGTGCCACATCTATTACTGAACCAGACCAAATACCATACACACTCGCTAATACTATATACTTAATGTAGTATTATAGTATATATAGTGTTAGTATAATATTATAGTAGTATAGTATATAGTATTAGCGAGTGTGTATGGTATTTGGTCTGGTTCAGTAATAGATGTGGCACCGCAACTAACCTAACCTCACCTTTTCACTCTTGTCTACTCGTGCTGTGCGCCGCGGAAACTCGACACCTCCGAATCTCATGAAAATTGTTACAATGATGTGTTAGGTCATGCTGAACACGAATCTGAACTTATTTTCATCATTACCCCCCCTCCTTAACCCCTTCCCCCCCCATTAACCCCTTCAGGTATAGGGTAGAAGGTTTTTTGTTACTGCCATTAAAACTGTTTGTCATACACGAAAACGTTTTAAACAAATTTTACTGTAAATTGGAATATCTAAAAGTTTTATTGATGTCATTTTTCACGTATCTGTGACGGTAAGGAATTTTTGATTTTGTGGTCCGAAAATGTCCACCAGAATTGAGGTCGAATGTTTTTGCCATTTTACTACGAAACTATTACTCTTACAGTAAAAAAGATTATATACAAAGTTATGCAACTTGAAAAGATCTATCGATTGATGTCCTCACCTTTCCAATATCTATTATACCTTTGGAGAAAAGTTAATTATTGTGAACAAAATGAATGATTTCTTTTTTCAATTCTTACATCTATACTTATGTTCCAATTCCATATCACTATAGCTCAAAAGAACGGGCATGACCTACTCTTTCTTCTATATTCTATACTCTTTATTCGTAAACCTCATAGTTTTCGAGTTATTTCAAAATACATGATTTCTGCCAAAAAATCTTAGGTGGTACCCTTGGAAATTTCATGAAAATTTCCACACCTCGGAATTTCATGAAAATTTGTACATAAAGGTTTTCCGTCATACTGAACACGAATCTGGACTCAGTTTCGTCATTACTATAATATCAAACATTAAAAAAATATATATAAAAAAATAAGAGATACAGGAAATACTTTCATTATTCCCGTTACCATCACCTCATATTCATTATTATTATTATTATTAGTATAGTATTTATTCATCATTATGGTGATGGTGGTGGTGAGGGAAATTCTTACAACAATTTAATAGATAAAGATGTGTGTGTGTGTGTGTGTGTGTGTGTGTGTGTGTATGTGTGTGTGTGTGAACGTGAACGAAAAATTGTTATCCCAAGTAATTCCTTCTAAATTATAAATGCTATAAACAGAATACGTGGAACTACTTTAAAAAAAAAGTATTTGAGTCCCGAAAGAGCCGTTAGGGAGCCGAAAGAGCCGTTTGGGAGTGAACGAAAACGAAAGAATCGGCTCCCTGAAAAGAGCCGGAATTCCCATCACTATAAGGTGTAAGTCTCTCTCTTTCTCCCTCTCTCACTCTCTCGCTCTCTCTCTCTACCTCTCTCTATACGCATGCGCAGGGCCCGGGGATGTGAGATGCCCATTAGTGAAATAATACTAAATTCACCTCACTTATTAAACCATACACCTTGTACTACTAAATTCCTTCATGTTATAGTGATGTTGAATACATTAAACTATATTATGTGGTAGGATAGTATAGGGATGTGGTGTTAGAGAGGTGTGGTAGAGGTGGTGGTGGTGGTGGTGGTGGTTGGATGGAGTCTGTCTGGTTGGCGGTAAAAAAAGTTGTCAGTCAGCTGTTGTACTTTGTAGTGAGTGGAGTGTAGATGGTGTGTGTGTGTGTGTGGACGTGGTGTGTGTGTGTGTGTATGTGTGTGTGTGTGTGTGTGTGTGTGTGTTTGTCAGTCTTACACAATGTGGGAGTAAAAGTGTGTGTGTGTAGTCCTTGACGGTGTGTGTGTGTGTGTGTGTGTGTGTGTGGTGATTTAGAAGGTAGTAACAGTATAATGTGATTTAATATAATACTGAGAGTGGTGGTGGTGGTGGTGGTGGTGGTGGTGGTGGTGGTGGTGGTGACGAGTGAAGTGAAGAAGGAAGAATGATAAAAAAAAATGAATATAACTTTGCAAAATAATCGATCAGTGTTAATATATTTCTTACAGATCAAATATAATACTAGTAATAGACAGTGACATAGAAATAGAATCGAATGTGGAAATTGAAAAAACTGAAGTGAAAAGAGGAAAAGAGAGAGAGAGAGAGTTAGTGAGGGAAGAGAGACAGGATGAGAGTTGTGAGAGAGGACTGTGCTCCTCTCTCTCCAAGCTCCTCAGGTGCCTCTAATTCATCTGCAGGTATGTACCCCCCCTCCCCTCCACCCCCTCACCGCCGCCCCCCCCCGCATCACCACCCCCTTTCTTCCACCCCCTCACCTCCCTCCTCCCCCTCCCATCATACCATCTTGTCTTCCCAACGCACCTCTTTCTCCACCCAACCACCCCCTCCTCACCCCCTCCCCTTCACCCCTTCCCTTCTCATGACCTTGAAGTTAGTACACACCTCCCCTGTGTGTGCGTGTGCGTGTGTGTGTGTGTGTGTGTGTGTGTACTTAAGGAACAACCAAGGTCTATACGTACACATGAGATGCATAATGTGTGCACTTCAGCTAAGGTGTACGTACATAAGGGTGTCTGTGTGTACATTGGGTTATGTGTACATATGTGTGAGTTCCTGTGTGTTTTAATGTGAGTTAAGTGTATGTGTGTATGTGTGTGTGGAGGATGTTCATGTGTACCTATCTTATTTGGTGTATATATTGAAGTTAGCAAGGTATACATGAATCTGCAAAACACTAAAACAAAACATACACACACACACATACATACATTCACAGTTATACAATACAATAACATACACACACATATACAATCTGTTATCTATTAAGTTTAAGATAACATAACTCTTACTTTCTTCAACAGACCCCAATAGATTTCCTTCAACGTCAAAGAAATACAAGATAGTAATGATAGTAAGATATAAACAACACACGCATTCACGCCACAGACAGACGAAGCCACAGTTATATTCAAGAGTCACTTATAAACTATCTTAGTGACTCAATATTAACCTCTTGAGAGTATTGAAGGCACGGCGGGAAGGTGAATGAAAGGAAGGCAGTGTGATGAAAAACAGTGTTGCCGTGTATTAATATTCCCCCCGGACATTCCCACCTCTTCTGTCTGTCTGTCTGGAAATGTGTGAGAGAGAGAGAGAGAGGAGAGAGGGGGAAGGGGAGAGAGAGAGACCCACTCAAGCACTACTGAATAAAAACTCTATATTATTAGTTGCATATAGTTGGGTTTTAGTTCATTTTCTGGTTGGTTGGTGAGTTAGTTGATATTATAAAGCAGTTACCCCCTCGCCATGCAGATGAAATGAAAAGAAATTGTAGATTATCACCCCCAAAAATAATATGAATCTGTCTTTCTTTCCTTGCTTCGTAGTAATTCCTCTTCCACTCGTTGCAGTTTCCTATATCACTCAACTATTTTTTTTTTCCCTCTCTCTCTCTCTCTCTCTCTCTTACTCGTTCTCATTTCCTCCCAGGTATCATTATCTTATTTTTTTTCTTCTTTCTGGCGTTACGTGACTAAGAAGCACCCACCTTAAAGATAGAAAAGAAAAGAAAAGAGAGATATGAGAACGATTTGTAACGCTACCCAGAGAGAAACACACACACACACATACGAGAATTTGGCGCCAAAAATATTTCAAACCTTCCTTACAATAATCTCTTCCTGTAATATAAACACACCACAAATACATACATTATTCACTATTCCTATAACTTCTAACATGTCTCTAACCTTCTATAACTCCTAACTCATAAATATCTCTCCTATATACCTCTATCACTCTTTCGATCCTTCCTCCTATCAACGCCGTAGGACCCCACACCCCCATCCTTAGTACAATACACCCATGATTGTAATTCTCTCCCCGCCCCCTCATCACGACCTCATCACCGCTGTGCCTCCCCTCTCGTAATGGTGGGGAAGGGAAGGGGAAGGGGAAGGGGAAGGGGAGGGGAAGGAAAGAGCGTGTCTGTATGTGTTTTTTGTGTGTGTAAAAGATGGGGAAGGGAAGGTGAGGTGAGGGGAAAGTGAGGGTTATAGGAGGCTTGTGAAGGTGAATGTACGTTGATTATTATTATTATTATTATTATTATTATTATTATTATTATTGTTATTATTATGTTCAGTATGTATGTTATAGTATATTTAGAAGACAGTTAGATAGAGGGAGAGAGGAAGACGAGAATGAGAGAAAAAGAGGAGAGTATAGAAGGAAGATATAGAGAAATATAGATCGATATAACTAGGAAAAAGAAGAAGAAGAGGAGGAGGAGGAGGAGGAGGAGGAGGAGGAAACATTTAGCAACATAACTTCTCCGTACTGGAAATACTTGAAGGAAGAGGAAATAACATACACACAGACACACACACACCACACACACACACACACACACACACACACACACACACACACACACACACATTATCATCACTTTTATTATTGCATCTAGATATATATATAAAGTATTAATTTCATCTATCTCTTTCACAATAACTAGCTTTCCTTTGACGCAGCGAGAAGGTGTAGGTAGCTAACTTTCCGGCTTAACCTGTCTATAGGAGGACTAATTTTCCACACACACACACACACACACACACACACACACACACACACACGCTATACCAGTTTGAACCCAATGCAAATACAACTTATAAAAGGAAGGAAGGAAGGAAGGAAGGAAGGAGAGTAATTTCTCAAACCTCAGAGAAAGTCGGTCATGATCAACATTGAATCATCGAGGAAAGTAATGTTATATAAGGAAGTGAAGCTATGAGTAATAAAGGAGGAGGAGGAGGAAGAGGAAGAGGAGGAGGAGGAGAAGGAGGACAAGTATAAATATAAAAGAAATGAGACTGAAGGATTTTATTGATAGTAGGAGGAAAATAATAATAGAGGAGTGTCATGAATATATTACGAAAGTGCAAAGGAATGTGATGATGATGACGAGGAGGAGGAGGAGGAGGAGGAGGAGGAAAACGAAGATGAATAATAATAATAATAATAATAATGATGATGATAAAAAAAAAACAACTGTTATAATAAAAAATGTGACAATAAGAATGCAAATAACGAAACTAATTCATACATTGTGAAGTGAAGTGAAGTGAAGTGAAGTGAATGTGAAGTGAAGGTGAATGTATTAGTGAAAGGTGAAAGCAAAAGTCTGGAACAATAATAATAATAAATATATAAGAGGAAGGAAGTATATAAGTAAAAATAATTGGAAGTGAATGTGTGTGTGTGTGTGTGTGTGTGTGTGGTGTGTGTGTGTGTGTCTCTGTGTGTGTATTAAAAAAGAAGAAAAGAAGAAGAAAATGAAAACAATACAATGATTATCAAAAAAAACAAACAATGAAAATAGATAGATAGAATTATAATCATCAAAGTATGTGTGTGTGTGTGTGTGTGTGTGTGTGTGTGTGTGTGTGTGTGTGTGTGTGTGTGTGTGTGTTTGTTCAACCTGCTCCTCCCCCCCCCTCTTCCTCTACCTCCCCGCCACCCACGTATGAGGGAAGGAAGAAGGAGACAAGGCAGGTTAAGAGCTGACTCACACGTAACCTTATACTAACCACCACCACAATCACTACCACAATCACCACCACAATCACTACCACTACCACAATCACCACCACAATTATTTTTCCCAGCGCTTCTCTTGTCTGCTACTCTACTACTACTACTACTACTACTACTACTACTACTACTACTACTTGTTTGATGTTAGTGTAGCGGTAAAAGTGTGGTAGTGGTGGTGGTGGTGGTGGTGGTGGTGGTGATGATTGTGGTAGTGTTAACAAAGGGTAGAAAGACTTTTGTGTTAAATGTCAATTGCACTGTATTGTAATGGTAACTCTCTCTCTCTCTCTCTCTCTCTCTCTCTCTCTCTCTCTCTCTCTCTCTCTCTCTCTCTCTCTCTCTCTCTCTCTCATACGTACACACACACATGCCGCGGGAACCAGGTGAAGGCTGTGTATGTGTGTGTATGTATGTATGTATGCGTGTGTGTGTGTGGGTGTGTGTGTGTGTGTGTGTGTGTGTGTGTGTGTGTGTGTGTGTGTGTGTGAACTTCCGGTGCAGGGCAGGTGACGACCGGGATTAGGGAGGGAAAAGGGGGGGGAGGAGGAAGGGGGGGACAGGTGTGAGGGAGGAAAAGGTGAGGTATAGCAAGGCAGGTGAGGAGCGAGGGAGTGGAGGAAGAGGAAGAGGAGGAGGAGGAGGAGGAGGAGGAGGAGGAGGAATGTCACCACCACCATCACCACCACTATAACTTATTCACTATAACAGATAAAGAAGTATATATATAAAAAAAAAGTCATGTTATTTATTAAGTATTTTAATAATAATAATAATAATAATAATAATAATAAAAATAGATTAGTTCAATATTTCTCTCTTCTTCACAAGTGTTTGCATCGGAACGTCAGCCTCTCTCTCTCTCTCTCTCTCTCTCTCTCTCTCTCTCTCTCTCTCTCTCTCTCTCTCTCTCTCTCTCTCTCTCTCTCTCTCTCTCTCTCTCTCTCTCTCCAAGGTCCAGCGGTCAGTGATGGATGTCGAAGGACGAAACTTACTTGACTTTCACTTTTAAATACACGTTTCCTTTCTCTTCCTGCTTTCTCTTACATTCTCTCTCTCTCTCTCTCTCTCTCTCTCTCTCTCTCTCTCTCTCTCTCTCTCTCTCTCTCTCTCTCTCTCTCTCTCTTTGAATGTATTATGTATTTTACCTCTCATTATTCTTCTTCTTTCTCCTCCTCCTCCTCCTCCTCCTCCTCCTCCTCCTCCTCCTCCTCCTCCTCCTCCTCCTCCTCCTCCTCGACCGGAAGATCAAGATTAATATCAGTAGAGGTAGTTCCGTTTCGTCTCCTAACACACACACACACACACACACACACACACACACACACACATACACACACACACACACACACACACACACACACACACACACACACACACACACACACACAGTATTAACATCGTAATTACGTATCTGGCGGAAAATTATGACGAGAGAGAGAGAGAGAGAGAGAGAGAGAGAGAGAGAGAGAGAGAGAGAGAGATACCTATACAAGCCCTCATAACTTCCAGGAATGTTTATAAAGGTGATATTCGTATACATATTATCTCTATTTCCTTCCTTCCTTGATAAGATTATATTTCTTGTCCGTTGTTGGATAAGATAACAATGGCGGCACTCTCTCTCTCTCTCTCTCTCTCTCTCTCTCTCTCTCTCTCTCTCTCTCTCTCTCTCTCTCTCTCTCTCTCTCTCTAAGTCATAATTCGCGCTAGCTAGACGTAATCTCTAGTCTCTGAAGGTCTCTCTCTCTCTCTTATTATTTTTTTCTTCCCTCTCTCTCTCTCTCTCTCTCTCTCTCTCTCTCTCTCTCTCTCTCTCAAAATTACACTAGTTTGGAATGAAGGAAAATGAAGGAAAATGAAGGAAACTTTTAGCACAGGGAAAGGAGAGAGGAAACAGGAAATTTGATATATTATTTGAAGGAGGACGGACGGTTGTAGCAGGAAGAGGAGGAGGAGGAGGAGGAGGAGGAGGGGAGAGGAAGATACAAGGAGGAGGAGGAGACGGGAAAATTCAAAGAGTAGAAATATTGTTTGAAGTTACCGCGTTTATTTATTTATTTTTTTATTATTATTATTATTATTTATTGATTGATTTATATATATATGTATTTATATTTATTGGAGTTTGATTGAGTTTGCATTCTCTCTCTCTCTCTCTCTCTCTCTCTCTCTCTCTCTCTCTCTCTCTCTCTCTCTCTCTCTCTCTCTCTCTCTATCGTTCTCTCACCTTTACAATCTTTATCTCTATTTTTTTCTATCTAGGCTATGTGTGTGTGTGTGTGTGTGTGTGTGTGTGTGTGTGTGTGTGTGTGTGTGTGTGTGTGTGTGTGTGTGTGTTATTTTGAAGGTCTTCCTACGATGCTATCACCTGGAGGAGGAGGAGGAGGAGGAGAAAGGAAGGTCACATGGATAGAGGGAAAGGAATAAAGAGGATGAGATAAGGATTAAGATAAGGAAGAGGAGGAGAGAGAAAACAATAGAGAAGAAGAGAAGAGGGAACACATAGGAACACATAGGAAGAACAAACAGCAACAGGCCTGCTGGCCCTTACGAGGCTGTTTGTGAGTACACTATCTAGTCTAGAGTGAAGGATACAGGATAGTAAGGGTGAAGGCTTCTCCCCCCACCCATGGCTGGCAAGGAAAGGAAGGCCAACCAAGACTAGACTGTCACTACTGTCACTACCACTGTATCATTCTATCTATAAATAGTAGTCATAATCCTCTATATTAGAAGCCGAGAGAGAGAAAGTTGATACATCCCTGCACCTGGCCTAGTCTTAATCCCAGGAGATGGCGACCCTTCCAATTATCGGATTAACAGGTTCATGTTTTCTCAAAACTCCCTAGAGTCCTATATCACCTTTCCCGCAGGTGTTCACGAACGGTGGATATCACTCCTTATCCTTCATCCCTCGCCCCAGTCAAACCTCTCTGTCACTCATCAGTTCACGGCAAGCAGTCAGTCTGGATAGAGGTCCTTCATCCCTCTATCCAGGCTGCTATCAGATCAAAACCAGATCACCTTCAGACTCTGGCGAGATCAGTCATTCGGTCCTCTCAGTCACGACTTCAACTCAAACCTCTCTCGGCACATCATAACAATGAGTCTGTATCAACAAATAAGACACAAGATCTCAAGAATTATCAACCTTTGTGTTACCATTCCTTGCCTTGGAATGAAGAACAGAATCATCAAATCGATTCTAAAATACTGTTGTCAAGCGGTGGGATGATGTCCTTCTAAGCAGTCGCTCAAGTACCCAAGTCTTCCCAGATCAAGAGCGTGCCATCACCGCACGCCCACCCGTCACAGAGCGCTATCATCGCGTGCACTTCATCGCCCCTGGCATTTCCTCGTCCGCGTCTCTGAAGTTACGACCCTTCGTCGCCCCTTCTGCAGTAGTCTCCGCTCAAGTGAGTCTACCGGAGTGAGTATCATTGCCTGTTCCTGTCCGTCTCGACGTCGACATAATCAAATCATCACGGATCATCGGGAACCCTCTCTCCCTCAAAATGCATCGTCTACTTCAAGTAACCAGTCCGTGTGGAGGCCCCTCATTCCTCCACTCGGGGCTGTATCCTCTTCAGGCAGTCAGCAAGTGGAAGTACTTTCCCCCTGCCTCCTCATCAGTCTCTTCAGGCAGTCAGCAAGTGGAAGTACTTTCCCCCTGCCTCCTCATCAGTCTCTTCAGGCAGTCAGCAAGTGGAAGTACTTTCCCCCTGCCTCCTCATCAGTCTCTTCAGGCAGTCAATCAAAGTGGAAGTCCTTCCCCCTGCCTCCTCCTCATCAAGTGAGTTCAAATCAAGCTAGCTAGAGTAGAAGCAGTCATTCAGTACCTCTACTCGTGTTGCCTTCAGGGAGCCAGCTCAAGTGGGACACTCATCTTCCACTCCAGCTGATTCCTCCACAATATCGTGTGGATCACTACTCAAATCATCACGGATCATCATCACCCTCTCCCTCTTTGGCTGAACGTGTCATCTCTCAGACACCTTTCCTCAACGGACGTGATCCCTAATATATCTGCAGCCTCCACATCAAGTGCATCTTCACGAAATTAGGTATTTCTTAATCCTTCATTCTCAGGGAAGCGCTGTCATCCGCTCCCATGTCTATGTACCTTCTATTCAAATTCGTGTAAATAGATCTTGCTATTCAGCTGTATCACGTATTCATCGTATCAATTCAAATTCGTGTAAATTGCTCATATCATATTTCCGTGTCATTTTCTACATATATATGTATGTATGTTTCCTGTGTCGTTTTCTATATGTATATATATGTATGTTTCCTGTGTCGTTTTCTACATGTATATATATTCTGTATATTCATATTCAATTCTATGTACTCGTATTCATGTGTTGTTTGTTGCATTGTATAATTCCAAACAACTTCATTTTCAACATTCCCCCTCTGTCTTTTCTTAACATACGAGGACGTATGTTTCCAAGGGGAGAAGCATTGTATCATTCTATCTATAAATAGTAGTCATAATCCTCTATATTAGAAGCCGAGAGAGAGAAAGTTGATACATCCCTGCACCTGGCCTAGTCTTAATCCCAGGAGATGGCGACCCTTCCAATTATCGGATTAACAGGTTCATGTTTTCTCAAAACTCCCTAGAGTCCTATATCACCTTTCCCGCAGGTGTTCACGAACGGTGGATATCACTCCTTATCCTTCATCCCTCGCCCCAGTCAAACCTCTCTGTCACTCATCAGTTCACGGCAAGCAGTCAGTCTGGATAGAGGTCCTTCATCCCTCTATCCAGGCTGCTATCAGATCAAAACCAGATCACCTTCAGACTCTGGCGAGATCAGTCATTCGGTCCTCTCAGTCACGACTTCAACTCAAACCTCTCTCGGCACATCATAACAATGAGTCTGTATCAACAAATAAGACATAAGAAAACTCAATCTTGTCTTACAATTCCTACCTTGTATTAGAGAAACAATCATCAAAGAAGACTCTAATATACCACTACTGTCACTACCACTACTGTCACTACCATTACTACTACCACTACTGTTACTACCACTACTGTCACTACCACTACTGTCACTACCACTACTGTCACTACCATTACTACTACCACTACTGTCACTACCACTACTGTCACTACCATTACTACTACTACTACTATCACTACTGTCACTACCACTACTGCTACCACTACTACTACCACTACTGTCACTACCACTACTGCTACCACTACTACTATCACTACTGTCACTACCACTACTGCTACCACTACTTCCTGGCAAGCGATGTCAGGCCACTAGCGACGTCTTTTGAATCGACATTTCGTAAGTTAGGTACATCAGGATGAACTTACTCAAAGTTTGCTACGTTAACGGATAGTATTTTAGTTGTGGATTGGCTTCTAAATATTTGTCAAGTCTATTTTTGAACGTAGTAATTGTTTTACTGTCGACGACATTGGCGGGCAGGGAGTTCCAAACGTTAACGATCCGATTGAAAAAGAAGTGCTTGGCTTTGTTTGATGTGAATCTTTTACCAGTAATCTTAAAACAATGATGTCTTCTTGTTATATTGGATCAATCAAAAGTAATGTAATCTTCTGTATTGATATTATCGAATCCTTTGATTATCTTGAACATTTCAATGAAATCCCCTCGCATCCTTCGTTTCGGTGGTAATGGCAGGTTAAACATAACTTATTGCCAGTATTAACCCTTACACTGCCGAGGTCTTTTAGAAGTGTTCGATTTATAGATTTTTAAAAAAAATTATGATTTTATTCAAATTTTTCTTATTAATGATAAAAATAAATATTAATGATGAAAATAAATATTAATGATGAAAATAATAATAATGATAAAAATAAATAATAATGATAAAAATAAATATTAATGATAAAAATAAATATTAATGATAAAAATAAATATTAATGATAAAATAAATATTAATGATAAAAATAAATATTAATGATAAAAATAAATATTAATGATAAAAATAAATATTAATGATAAAAATAAATATTAATGATAAAAATAAATATTAACGATGAAAATAAATATTAATGATAAAAATAAATATTAATGATAAAAATAAATAATAATGATAAAAATAAATATTAATGATAAAAATAAATATTAATGATAAAAATAAATGTTAATGATAAAATAAATATTAATGATAAAAATAAATATTAATGATAAAAATAAATATTAATGATAAAAATAAATAATAATGATAAAAATAAATATTAATGATAAAAATAAATATTAATGATAAAAATAAATGTTAATGATAGAAATAAATATTAATGATAAAAATAAATATTAATGATAAAAATAAATATTAATGATAAAAATAAATATTAATGATAAAAATATATATTAATGATGAAAAGAAATATTAATGATAAAAATATATATTAATGATAAAAATATATATTAATGATAAAAATAAATATTAATGATAAAATATATATTAATGATAAAAATAAATATTAATGATAAAAATATATATTAATGATAAAAATAAATATTAATGATAAAAATAAATATTAATGATAAAAATATATATTAATGATAAAAATAAATATTAATGATAAAAATATATATTAATGATAAAAATATATATTAATGATAAAAATAAATATTAATGATAAAAATAAATATTAATGATAAAAATAAATATTAATGATAAAAATAAATAATAATGATAAAAATAAATATTAATGATAAAAATATATATTAATGATAAAAATATTTATCATGATAAAAATATATATTAATGATAAAAATAAATATTAATGATAAAAATATATATTAATGATAAAAATAAATATTAATGATAAAAATATATATTAATGATAAAAATATATATTAATGATAAAAATATATATTAATGATAAAAAATAAATATTAATGATAAAAATATATATTAATGATAAAAATATATATTAATGATAAAAATAAATATTAATGATAAAAATAAATATTAATGATAAAAATATATACTAATGATAAAAATAAATATTAATGATAAAAATATATATTAATGATAAAAATATATATTAATGATAAAAATAAATATTAATGATAAAAATATATTAATGATAAAAATAATATTAATGATAAAACATATATTATGATAAAAATATATATTATGATAAAAATAAATATTAATGATAAAAATAAATATTAATGATAAAAATAAATAATAATGATAAAAATAAATATTAATGATAAAAATATATATTAATGATAAAAATATATATTAATGATAAAAATATATATTAATGATAAAAATAAATATTAATGATAAAAATAAATATTAATGATCAAAAATATATATTAATGATAAAAATATATATTAATGATAAAAAATAATTTTAATGATAAAAATAAATATTAATGATAAAAATATATATTAATGATAAAAATAAATATTAATGATAAAAATAAATATTAATGATAAAAATATATATTAATGATAAAAATAAATATTAATGATAAAAATATATATTAATGATAAAAATAAATATTAATGATAAAAATATATATTAATGATAAAAATATATATTAATGATAAAAAGAAATATTAATGATAAAAATATATATTAATGATAAAAATATATATTAATGATAAAAATATATATTAATGATAAAAATATATATTAATGATAAAAATATATATTAATGATAAAAATAAATATTAATGATAAAAATAAATAATAATGATAAAAATAAATATAATGATAAAAATAAATATTAATGATAAAAATTTATATTAATGATAAAAATATATATTAATGATAAAAATAAATATTAATGATAAAAATATATATTAATGATAAAAATATTTATTTATGATAAAAATATATATTAATGATAAAAATAAATATTAATGATAAAAATATATATTAATGATAAAAATATATATTAATGATAAAAATATATATTAATGATAAAAATAAATATTAATGATAAAAATAAATATTAATGATAAAAATAAATATTAATGATAAAAATATATTTTAATGATAAAAATATATATTAATGATAAAAAATATATATTTATGATAAAAATAAATATTAATGATAAAAATATATATTAACGATAAAAATAAATATTAATGATAAAAATATATATTAATGATAAAAATATATATTAATGATAAAAATATATATTAATGATAAAAATATATATTAATGATAAAAATATATATTAATGATAAAAATATATATTAATGATAAAAATATATATTAATGATAAAAATAAATATCAACGATAAAAATAAATATTGGCGCTAATTGGTCCACTGAAGACTATTTAAGAAGGAAGACACAGACGAGGAGGAGGAGGAGGAGGAGGAGGGGGAGGGGGAGGAGGGGGAGAATATTATGATTTTGCTGTAGGAGTTTGGAGAGAGGGGGAGAGAGAGAGAGAGAGAGAGAGAGAGAGAGAGAGAGAGAGAGAGAGAGAGAGAGAGAGAGAGAGAGAGAGAGCGTGATAGAGTTAGAAAGATAAATAGAGAGAATAAATAGTTTTAGGCGTATCACACATGCGTATATAGTGTTTAATATTATAGTAATGATGAAACTGAGTCCAGATTCGTGTTCAGTTTGACTGAAAACCTTTAGGTACAAATTTTCATGAAATTCTGAGGTGTGGAAATTTTTCACGAAATTTTCAAGGGTGTCACCTTAGATTTTTTTCATGAAATCATGTTTTTCAAAATAACTCGAAAAGTATGAGGTTTACGTAAAAAACATACGTAATAGTAAATATAGAGCAGGAGACGCCCGTTCCTTTGAGCTTTACTAGAATGTAATTGGAATGTAAGTAATGGAGATATTGATATATTTGTATTTTACACGAAACTTCTACTTAATTACATTTTTCTCCTAAACCAAAAGAGTAATTTACAAACGGATGACATCATCAGATAGAACTTGTCAAGCTGAACAACTTTGTTTCTATACATCTTTGTTGTAGGACTAATACTTTACTTGTAAAATGACTAAACTATTTTGGACTCAAATTCTGGTGGAAATCTTCGGGCCAAAAATTTCATGAATCCATTTTCATCACAAATCCACGAAAACTTATATTGAAGTTAAAGGTTTTGAAATTAATAATAATACATGTTAAGGAAGTGTTGCTGTCTGAGTAAATAAATATTAATAATTATATTAATAAATATTAATGATAAAAATAAATATTAATGATAAAAATAAATATTAATGATAAAA
>JAPQNM010000033.1:2692355-2699855 GCA_029783475.1 Metacarcinus magister
TGTGTGTGTGTGTGTCCCAGTAACACCACACAGACACAGACACACATACACACACTTACATAACGCTGCCCTACTTATTAATCTTGCGTTAGACTGAAATACCTCCCAATACACACACACACACACACACATACACACACACACACACACACACACACACACACACACACACACACACACACACACACACTCAAGGTAAACACGGTCACACACTCAACTTTCAGTGTTAATATTTGCAACATTCTTGATTTAGTTGAAATGCAATATTCTATCCATGTCATTATATATTTTTTTTCCCTTTTTATTTCTGACTTTCCTTCTTTCCTTCACTTATTATTATTAGTTCCTTCTTCTTCTTTCGTTTATATTTACATAGAAACACTTATTATTATTATTATTATTTTTCTTATTATTCACTTTCCTCTCACTTCTTCATTTGTATATTATTCATGAACTTGAATTTATATCATATCTTTGCTATATTCTCCTTTATTCAGCTTTATCCATGTTGCCATCCTATTCTATCCTCCTTTCTAATGCAGGAATTAACTGTTATCTTCACTCTTACATCCTTCTCTACTTTTTATATTCTCTATTCCCCTTCTATCCAACTTTCTAATGCACGAATTAACTGTTATCTTCACTCTTTCATCCTTCTCTACGTTTTTTATTATTTATTCCCCTTCTATTCACCTTTCTAATGCAAGAGTTAAATATCATCTCCATTCTCTTATCTTCTATTCTATAATTAACTAACTAGTTTTCTACACTTTTTCCTAAAATATCAAACTCCACATTTTAGGAACGTAGGAAATAAATTGACCTTACGTTTTCTTTTTATGGGGAGAAACTTAACCTTTCTGCTTTACTTACTTTCGTATTTCGATAGATTAATAAAGGAGGAGGAGGAGGAGGAGGAGGAGGAGGAGGAGGAGGAGGAGGAGGAGAAGGAGGAGAAGGAGGAGGAGGAGGAGGAGGAGGAGGAGGAGGAGGAGGAGGAGGAGGAGGAGGAGGAGGAGAAGGAGTTGTAGAAAGTATATAATAGCAATCTTGTGAAACTATTACTCCTACTACTCCTACTACTACTCCTACTCCTACTACTACTACTACTCCTACTCCTACTCCTACTACTCCTACTACTACTACTACTACTACTACTTAAGAGCGCCCACAAACCCGTTTCCCACATTCATGTCCAAAAATTCGTCGTATAAAGTGAGTGGAGTCATTTAAGTGGGTGAGTTTTTCTCCGATTTTAAAGTTCCCTTGAGCACACACACACACACACACACACACACACACACACACACACACACACACACACACACACACACACACATGTATACAAATTCAGATCAAGGATAAGACGACGTGTTATTTGGAATGTTACAAGAGAGAGAGAGAGAGAGAGAGAGAGAGAGAGAGAGAGAGAGAGAGAGAGAGAGAGAGAGAGAGAGAGAGAGAGAGAGAGAGAGAGAGAGAGAGATATACTAGTCACTCTTTCCTTAGTAATGATAAATACACACAGTCATGTCCTATAAATACACATTACACAATCAGGACACAAAAATTAACCCCAACATAACTATAAAATTTACCGACTGTGTATATTTCAAAGTGTTTTTCCCTGGCTATGGATAAGTGTGTGGTGGTGTGTGGTTGGTGAGTGTGTGGTTGGGTCACTCATGTGTTCGTATGTGCAACCCTGACACACTAACATGACTAGAAACCACTTAAAATACACTTCATAAAATAATTGAGCGGTGAACTGAAGCGTCTTGTCAGAAATTCAATCATGTACGGGATTCAAAATTGTTCATTCTTTCTCTTTTATTTATCTCTCTCTTCAGTGTGTTTTTATAGCTAACTCAATTTCGCGGTTCAGTTACGGAAAACGAGTATGTAGTAAATATGTATAACAAAGTAGTATTATATAATGTAAAACTACGTATATATATAGATTAATAAGTAATAGAAGGATAATGACACATCCCCAAAAGTATAGATCAAATAATCTCATATATATACTTTCTCGTGTCTGTTTCCAGTAAAATGAATCGCAATAAGAATATAGATGATAATGGTGGTGGTGGTGGTGGTGGTGGTGGTGGTGGTGGTGGTGGTGGTGGTGGTGGTGGTGGTGGTGGTGGTGGTGGTGGTGGTGGTGGTGGTCTTTCTTTTCTTACTTAACCTTATCGTAACCTTATCTAATTAACGTTAACCCTCTGATAAGTGTGTACTCTAGTGTACTCTATGCCCGAAGGAAACAAGAAGAAGAAGAAGAAGAAGAAGAAGAAGAAGAAGAAGAAGAAGATGATAATAAATAAAATAGAA
This sequence comes from Metacarcinus magister, assembly GCA_029783475.1. Classification (NCBI taxonomy): domain Eukaryota; kingdom Metazoa; phylum Arthropoda; class Malacostraca; order Decapoda; family Cancridae; genus Metacarcinus; species Metacarcinus magister. The sequence continues at coordinate 2,694,690 of JAPQNM010000033.1, forward strand.
TAAAAAGAAGAAGCAATAATTAATAAGAAAATATATATATAAAAAAAAAGAAGTTTATGATAGGGAGGGATAACAGGAGGTGGCGGGCGTACGATAACTATATAAACAAACAGAAAAAAAACAAAAAAACAAAGATACAAACAGTAGGACAAGAAATATTTGGTGACGTTAGGGAAAAAAAAATGATGACAGGCAAGGAATGAACTTTTTTTCCTCTTTTTTTTCCTCCCTGTTGGTGTGTGTGTGTGTGTGTGTGTGTGTGTGTGTGTGTGTGTGTGTGTGTGTGTGTGTGTGTGTGTGTGTGTGTGTGTGTGTGTGTGTGTGTGTTTTGATTATCTTCTTCCTCTCTCCTCTATCCACCTTCTTTATTCATTTATTTATCTCTCTACTTCTTCTATCCACCTCATTCATTTATATATTTGTTGATCTATTTGCATTATTCATATTTATTCATTTATATTTATGTTTATTTATTCATATTTATTCATTTATATTTGTGTTTATTTATTTATTTATTTATTCATTTATTTTTTGTTCAGCTTGGTTTGAACTGCGTCATCTTTAAGCTTGAGAGGAGGAGGAGGAGGAGGAGGAGGGAGGAGGAGAGGAAGGAGGAGGGAGGAGGAGGGGTTAGTCTCCTTCGTCCTTGCGTCCTTGCACTCTGGTAAACTCAACTCCTCCTCCTACTCCTCCTTCCTCCTCCTCCTCTTCCTCCTCCTCCTCCCTCGGTGTTACAAGATTCAGTAGTAACAGTTCCTTCATAACATCACCTTCTTTGTCACATTTCAGAAGATTTGGCGGGAATATTACTACCACCACCACCACCACCACCACCACCACCACCACCAGTCAACAGATCACCATTGCAGGCTAAAGCAACCGTAACCGTAACCGTAACACAGTCTTCATGTGTCCGTTAAAATGGAGAGAATGGATTCGAACACCACACCGGAAAAAAGACACAACAACAACAACGCCGCCGCCCACCTCAAAAAAAACGGTAAAAACGGTATAATTTCAAACGCGTAGAAATTCAAAATAGTTACCGTTTGAAAAAAAATTAAAAATGTCAGCGTTCGAAAGCGTTGACGTGGCGTTGACTTCAGTTCCAGATAATAATAATAAACTTGAGTGTTCAGCTTCAGATGGGGATGACCTCTTCACCCACGCCCACCAGACACTCCTGAAGGGGGGGGAAGGGGTGAAGGGGAGTGGCGATGAGGGGAGAGAGGGGAGAGGGGTGAAAGAGAGGAAGAGAAAGAGGAGGAAAGAGAGAATCAGACACATACAAAGGAGAGAGGGGAAATTGGTCTCTCTTTTACCCTCAACAGAAGAGGGGAAAGAGCATCTACAACCCCTCTCAGAATCCCTCTCAAGACCCCCCCACTCGGATTCCCCTCCAGGCCTCCCCCCCTTACTCCCCCTCCGTCTCCCCACCACCCCCTCACCCCCATCACCCCCCCATGTGCATTCCACGCCCCCCACGCCCCCTCTTACACGTTCCTTGCCCTCCCCCCCCACCCCCTCGTCACCCCCCACGGCCTCTACCTCCCCAGAGAAGAAGAGGAAGAAGAAGGTAAGTTTTTTTTCCTCTTTTTTTTCCTTATATGGGTTATTTTTTTCCCTTTTTTTTCTGTATATTTTCCTCATTTTCATTCTTCCTTCTGCTGGTGTAATTTTGGTCTTCTTCAAGTGTGTATTCATCTTATTTATTTCCTCTCTTCCTTTTTCAAATTTTTTTTTTTTCCCTTTCCTCTCCTCTCTTCTTGCATTCTATACTCCTCCTCTTCAGTATTCTCTCTTGATTCTCTCCTTTCTCTTTTCATTATCTCTCTCTCTCTCTCTCTCTCTCTCTCTCTCTCTCTCTCTCTCTCTCTCTCTCTCTCTCTCTCTCACAAACACATACATTCTCTCTCCTCCTTCAGGTATGTGGTGTGTGCGGAGACGTGGCTCGCTCAATCTACTTCGGTGCACGCGCGTGTGACTCATGCAAAGCCTTCTTCAGGAGAGCTGTGACTGGTGTGAGTTTCCTTGGCTACTCCTGCGTCAGAAGGAGTCAAGGTGGTGATGGTGGTGATGGTGGTGATGATGGTGATGATGAGGAGCTATGTGTCATCACTGTCAGGAATCGAAGAGAGTGCCAGTCTTGTAGGTAAGTGTGTTTTGAGTGTGTTTTGAGTGTTTTTGAGTGTGTTTGAGTGTGTTTTGAGTGTGTTTTGAGTGTGTTTGAGTGTGTTTGAGTGTGTTTGAGTGTTTGAGTGTGTTTTGAGTGTGTTTGAGTGTGTTTGCGTGTGTTTTTTAGAGTGTGCTTGAGTGTTTAAGCATATCGCAGTGTATCATTAAGTATATCAGAAAACAATCTCTCTCTCTCTGTCTGTCTCTCTCTCTCTCTCTCTCTCTCTCTCTCTCTCTCTCTCTCTCTCTCTCTCTCTCTCTCTCTCTCTCTCTCTTCAACCACCACCACAACCACCAGTGCATAGAGTACACGAAAAAAAAGGAGAGCAATTACATAACCTGTACACACACACACACACACACACACACACACACACACACACACACACGCACACACAGAGACACACACACACACACAGAGACACACACACACACAGAGAGACACACACACACATACATATATACCCTTCAATCTTGTGTCTGTCTGTCTATGTATGTGTGCCTGTGCCTGTGTGTGTGTGTGTGTGCGTGTCCCAGTACTCATGCACTCGGCAGACTCAGTAAGGTGAATGACGGGCACAAACGAAGGGAGAGAGAGATAAGAAGATAGAGCACCGGGCTAGTGGTAAGGTCGAGTGTGTGTTGAGTGTGTGTGTGTTGAGTGTGTTCCCGCAGTCAGCAACGATCCAATACCTACCTCGCAACGGTGCACTAATTCACCCCCACACGCACACGCACACGCACACGCACGCACGCAAGCTGCTATACGGAAGGGTAAGACGTGAGTGTGTGAAGGAGATGTGTGTGTGTGTGTGTGTGTGTGTGTGTGTGCGTGTGTGTGTGTGTGTGTGTGTGTGTGTGTGTGTGTGTGTGTGTGTGTACAGGTGTCCTTCCTCGTACAGGTTCTCGTGGTGCCTGAAGGCCGGGATGGAGGTGTCCTTAGCCACCCGTGATGACCAGTGTTCCCGCAGCTTCACCCACGCCCCGGCCCTCTACACCCGCCTCCCCCGCCACGCTCACGCCAACAGCCTGCACGGCGCCCCCATCCTGGCAGGGTGCTGGCGGGCGCCCTATGGCTCCTCTACGCCCGTGGTGACGCCCCGCCTGAAGGTGGAGCCCACCAGGTACTCCCCCACGGGCGGCGAGGCAACACAACGCAACGCCTCCGTCACTGTGGCCGTCGTCCCGCCCGCCCCGTCCGCCCCGCCGCCCCTCCTGCTGGGGTACAGTCACCCGCCCCGCCAGGCCCGCCATGCCCCCACACACAAGTACAGTCATGGCCTCAGTGAGCAGCAGCGGGCCGCCCCTCACCTGAGTCACGTGTTGGCCCATGACCCCTGCCTGGCCCCCAGCCTGGCCCCCGCCATGGCCTCCGCCCCCATCAGACACAGTCATGACCCCAGCCTCACCCAGGGGCATGAACCTGCCTCCAGACGCATCCATGGCCCCGTCCCCAGACACAGACGTCCCCCCAGACACACACACCTGCCTCCCACCACCACACAAGTCGCCTACAGGCACGAGCCGCCCCCGGCCTGCACCTCCTCCACCCGCCTGCCCACCAAGGCCGCTCACCCACCCTCCCCGGGCACCCCCAGGCCCTCCAAGTGGCCCCGATCACCCCCCCTGTGGTCTGCTGGTGACCCCTGCAGCAGGGTGCGGCCTGAACCTGCACGCTGTGACGCAGCGGGTGGTGGTGCCGCCCCTGGCCCCGCCCACCCTGCCACCGCGGTCCTCACTCCGCAGGACCTCGCAGAGATCCATCAGCTGCAGGAGTCGTACGCCGGGAGCCTTGAGCGTGTGTCGCCGCCCCTGGAGGAGTGCGTGCCCCGCTCCGAGCTGGGTCAGCTGTACACGTGTTTCATCGAGCGTCGCGCCAAGTTCCTGGCGTGCACGCCGCTGTACGGCACCGTGGCGGCGGCGGACCGGCCCAAGCTGCTGCACGTGGCGGTGGCCATGAGCACCTACTTCACGGGGGCGCACCACTCAGACCCTTCAGACTACTCATGGCAGCAGCGGGGCGGGGCGGGGCCGGGGTCAGGGCCGGCGGGGCGTGAGGTGGGTGTGCTGTCCGCCAGCAGTGTACGACAGCTGCTGTCCCACCAACAATTCGTGCACGTGATGAAGTTCTACACCACGTACTGCACGGCCCTGGCTGACCTCACCGTCGCCATCTTGATGCAGGTCATGTCACTCTTCTACCCCGAGGACGACCTGCAGGCCCCGCGCCCCGTGGAGGAAGGCCGCGTGCACTACCTGGCCCTGCTGTCCCGCTACCTGGCCGCCACGCACGGCCCCACCCAGGGCGCACGACTCCTGGCCACGCTGCTCACCAGCCAGCACGACGCACGCCAGCTGGTGGACCTACTCAGGCAGGTGGACCTGACGCCGCGCGAACCACGCACGGACCTGGCCACCTCCATGGCCATGCTGGCACACCGTATCCAGCTGGTGTGTGAGGCGGCGAGGGGCGGCAGGGCCAGGCGGGGCGCAGGGCCTACCACGCCCTCATGCACCAGCCCAGAGGCAGGCGAGGGCGACGAGGGCGGCGAGGGCGGCGAGGGCGGCGAAGGTGGCAAGTGCAGCGTGGCACACGTGGGCACCATCGTGGCACGCCTGGCACAGTGTGACGACCCGCACACCCTGGCACTGGCACGACGCATCCTGCCCACACCACTCCTACGACGCTTCCTGCACACCATGCGCACCACACCACCACCACCACACACTAAACACACACCACACATTCCACACTCACCACACTCACCACACGCCCCCCCGTCACCGTCACCGTCACCCTGGCCGCCCTCCCCTCGGTGCCACAGCCTCAGCTTCACCCGTCACGCAGGGGAGCCGCCCCCGTCCACGCCCGGCCACCGCAGCCTGCATCACCTGCCTGCACCCACCCACGCCCCTGGGCTGGCGGCGGAGTGATGGCGTGTGCTGGCTAGTGTGGCCCTGAGTGGCACTACACAGGTCACCACGGCCAGG
>JAPQNM010000033.1:2704855-2717355 GCA_029783475.1 Metacarcinus magister
TCTTGTAAGGTAGGCGAGGGGCGACGGGATGCCAGTCACACCATCATACCAGTCACTTCTGGGCAGGGGACTGGCGGTTGGGCGGAACTTGGCGCGCCGCGCCGTGCCGCGCCACTCAAATCATAACAACTGACGACTGTGATTGTGTACCAAGTTTACCTTCACTCTTTTATTCTATTTGCCACGCTTCCTTAAAAACATAATTATTTTAAAGATCAACAGAGAGAAATAATAGTTACTTACCGTACTTACCATTGTCTTGCTCTCCACAGCACAATGATGATGATGATGATGATGGATATTCTCTTCTCATAATCTCTTCTCTACAGGATGTCTATAGCCGAACCAAATAGTTACTTACCGTACAACCATTGTCTTGCTCTCCACAGCACATTGATGATGATAATGATGATGGATATTCTCTTCTCATAATCTCTTCTCTACAGGGTGTCTATAACCGAACCAAATCACATTTGCGCCAAATGTTTCTTTTACCTTCATTAGTTTTCAACTCATTACCTTGCACTGAATGTTATATAAGCCGCACGTAACACGAACAATAAGCAATACCTGGCAATGATTTGGAGTGGTAATGCCAAGCGTCGCAATATGAATAAATGCTTTCAAAGAACCGTCATTTTACTATTTTATAAGACATTGTCATGTTCATTAATGTATCTGTAAAGAATTAGTGTTGTATTCCAAATGTTTCACTAAGAGTAAATCTTTGAATATCACAAACAAAATATAAATAATCTATACCATTTACAGTCTAACTGTATTCTGAGATACAGTTATTTTCCTGTAAATCCTATTATCATAATTAAATACTGTTTGATTATAATAAGATGTCCTGGTGGTTCGTCACATCCTTTTTATAGATTGTAAACGTTTAGCAATGAATGCTCTGAAGAGATAAGGACATTAAAAGGAAAATGTTTATCGCGTACAACGGTCTGAACTGTATTTTCAATTACAGTGATTTATCTGTTGGTATATACAGATAAAAGTATGTAAACAAACAGAACATTTTTAGTGTATGTATTTAGGACGGAAATAAATGTCAAAATACTTTCTAAATACATTCAAATCTGTACGAAAAATGTGTTTGTTATTATTGTGAAGATGTATAAATGTATATTAATAAATACTGTTGTAAGTCTCACTTTACCTTATCCTCTTGACTGTTGGTTTGTGACTGGTGACTGTTGGATGGTGACTGTTGACTCTTGACTGTTGACTCCTGACTGTTGATTTTCATTATTTTACCTGCGAGCGAAATAATAATTAATGAATGTAAAAAAAACAAAAAAAACAAAAAACATTACTATCATCATCATCATCATCATCATTATCATCATTAATAATTACATCACACACTTCAACAACACACAAGTAAGAACGTCATTCATTATAATAAGCTAAAAGTACGTGTTATGCAATTCTTTTATCAATTAGAAAAAAAAAAAGTGAAGGATAAGGAAGCAGGGAGGACAAATAAAGGGAGAATAAGGTAAGAAGGGAGAGTAAGGTAAGAAGGGAGAGTAAAAGAGTAAAGTAGGGTGCACGTGTATCAGAATATGCAGGTTACGCCCTTGAAAGCCTCCCTCTGATTGGCTAAGAGGCAGGGGCGTGGCAGACGAGCCCTTCTCCTTGGGGAGGGGGGGGCGTGGGGGGCGGCACTACTGATAACGATAAGGACGGAGGATCCAGAGTCAGAGATTTTGGCCACAATCTCCAACTCTTGGGCTGCAACTCGATTACAACCACGCTCTCCTCTCCTCTCCATCCCTAGTGCTATATTCAGCCTGCCAGCCCGTCAGGCCACCTAAACACACCCACAACACACTCACAACACAACACACTCACCTTCATCTATATCCTTGTAGGTCGTCATGTCCTAACACTTCTTTTACTGTACCTAACACGCTATAATTAACACTCTAGGATGTAAACGAATAATTACGGTGTTTTTTTTATCATTTTTCCATTGTATTTTCCGTTTTTCTTTGTGTTATGGTTTATTTAGGCTTTACTTTCAGTTTGAATAATTTTTATATATTCTATTCTATGGTTTATATTGGTTTAATTTCATTATTATTGCTTTATTCTATTATTCGATCTTATGATTGACCTTAGAAATAAACATTTTTCATGCAATAAATACGAATCAAATATAATAAATGTTTATGTAGGGAACGGATAGGTAGTTCAAACGATTTTTTTGAGTATATATAATTGCTTTCCTGTGTATAGTAAAAATCTCAATTTTGGTTTAATATATACGTGACCCAGCAATCAACGCACGGCCGCCACCTGTTGAAGCTTGATGTTCTTATATTAGGTTACTTACGCTTGATTGGTAATGTTTTCTTTATATCCCTCCACTATTAATGGTGAAAAATGGTGTTTTACTGCTCCTCCATCCCTCGAAATGACATGTAGAGGAACAGGGAAGGTTTAAAACGAAGAAATATCACCAGGTTGGAGGTGCTGTCGGCTGCTAGCGGTCACAACAAGAATACCTGTTCTGTTATGTTCTATCAAGTTATTACACTTAATAGGCACTGTTTTCTTTATATCCAACCACTATTAATGGTGAGGAATAATGTGTTACTGCTCCTCCATCCCTCAAAATGACATGTAGAGGAACAGGGAAGGTTTAAAAACGAAATATTATCACCGGGTTTGAGGTCTGGCTGCTAGCGGTACAGGCTCAAGTCTGTTTATGCTACGTTTATCAAGTTACCGTATTTATCAAAGTGTATAATATAATCCAACCCCTACAACTTATTCTTCATTAACCTGGCTACACGCTGCACTAGGTATTATTCAATGGCTCACCTTAAAACACGTGGAAATAAGGTTTATATAGAATTATTTTCTCCTCTAACACTAACACAACAACACAACACAACTTTCTGCGACACAATACCGTTTGAAAACACTGGCGCCAAATAAATTCAAATGAATAATGATGAATAAGCAAAGATAAGTGAATAAATATATAGGACAATAATAAAATATAAATAAAAGAAATAGTTATGCAGGTCTATGTCTATATACACTGTGATAATGACCAGCGAATCGGTAATACAAGAAAATAATGAAGTCTACGCTGACAATGTTAACAGAAACTCAAATTATTATATATTTCATCTCCTATTTATATTTCCTAAAATGAATCCCAATAAAACTAACAAATAGAATATCAGACACTAAAATAAAACAATCCAAACACTTACAACACACTACAAAAATACATAAATAAATAAATAAATAATAAAACGTTTACGCTGAAAAAAATAAATAAAAGAAAACCAATTTAAATATATCACCAAATACTAACATTTCCCAAAGTCAACCACAACAAAACCAACACATGAAATATCCTACGCCAAAATACAATAATAAAAGCATTGAAAACACCCCATAAATATGAATAAATAATAAAAACAACACCAACCCAAGTCCAAGCCCAAGTCCAAGTCCAAGTTTAATGTTTACCTCATGACGTCACTTCGCGGAAAATTTTTTGAAGCCAACCGTTCCTGCAGCAAAATTTTCTCCTATAATGAAGCTAATTTAAGGGCATGTGGCTGCATATACATCCTTCAAACATTCAGTAAGTACAGTAGGATATCCCACCTTCAATACATCCTTCAGTGACCACTTGTATGAAGGATATTAAAGGAAGGAGAGGTAAGATAAGGGAAGGAAAGGACGGAGGGTGTCATGGCAGAGTCAGAATTTGAAAAGTAACTCAATATTATGTTGATTTAACTGTATTTCCTCCTTCCTTGTGGCATGTAGAGGTATATACAGGTGTTACAGGTGTGTGGTGTGCTATGGGGAAGGGTGTACAGGTGTGTAGAGGAGGTGAGAGATGTGGGCAGGAAATTATTACTGTATTTCACTGTATTTTTGCTTCCTACATAGCTATAATAACCTGTATATGTGTGTATTTTTTCATGGTATATCATTGTATCACTATTCTTGCTCTATACATAGCTATAGTAGCCTGTATTACGTATATTTTCTCACTATATCACTGTATTAGGGTTAGGGTTAGGTTATTTTAGCTTAGAGCCTCAAAATTAGTAGGCTAACCTTATCTCCATTTTACTCTATTTCAGTGTGTAATATAAGGCAACATGGAAATTGAAACCACCACCACCACCACCATCACCACCACCACCACCACTGCCTTAGAGGACAAGGCAACCAAACTACAACCACAACTACAACCACATTCAACCACAGATAATGATTCAGGGTACAGCTCAGTCCTCACCTCCCCCCTGTCCCCTCAGTCCCCCTCTAAAGGCTGCACTCAACATGGCCGCCCGGGGTGTGTGGGGCTACCTAACGTAACTCCTCTGACGGGAAGAGTGACCAGGTAAGGATTGTGTTAGTGTTTGGTTAGGTTAGGTTAAGGTTAAGATGTGTGTGTGTGTGTATGTGTGTGTATGTGTGTATGTGTGTGTGTGTGTATGTGTGTGTGTCATTATTATTATTACCCCTTTACAACCTAACTAATACACACACACACACCCTTTATAACCTAACACACCCTCTTTTACACCCTAACACACTCTTTTTACACCCCATCCAGGTTAACCACTACACATGCACACCCTGTATCACCCCTTTACACCCTAACACACCCTTTTTACACCCCATCCAGGTTAACCACTACACATACACACCCTGTATCACCCCTTTACACCCTAACACACCCTTTTTACACCCCATCCAGGTTAACCACTACACATACACACCCTGTATCACCCCTTTGCACCCTAACACCCTCTCTCTCACCCCCTACAGGTTGACCAGCACCCCACACACTGAGGGTCGCCAAGATGTGTTCCGGCTTCCCCTTCCCCTCCCTAAGATTGAGTGCATCAGTAAGGGTCGAAGGGAGAGATATGACTCCACATCAACCTCCCCCATCACCCCCTTCACGCCCCCCTTCGCATCCCCCTTCACCCCCATCACCACCGTCACCCGAAAATCACTGGAAATGCACGAGTTGGAGATGACCAGCGAACCGACCCCTAACAATGTATTACCTAGAGGTCAAAGGAGGTCATCGGTAACTACTCTGACCTCTAACAAGCTACTTAAAGGTCAGACGAGGTCATCGGTAACTACTCTGACCTCTAACAAGCTATTTAAAGGTCAGACGAGGTCATCGGTAACTACTCTGACCTCTAACAAGCTGCCTAAAGGTCATACGAGGTCACCGGTAACTACTCTGACCTCTAACAAGCTGCCTAAAGGTCATACGAGGTCATCGGTAAACACAGTGACCCCGGCAAGATTAAAGGTCACAATAGGTCATCGATTACCCCCAACAAGGTCACGGAAAGCCAAGAAAGGTCGCAGAATACAAATTTCAAGGTCACCTCTAAGAAAAACACAAACTCATCCGGCGTTCGTGAGGATTCTCAAAGAGGCGGATGACCTACTGTGGCGGGTGATGGGGTACATGACGGGTGAGGATCTGTTGCACCTCAGCCATGTTAACCGGCACCTCCGCCACCTCATCCAACACGACCGGCTGCTGAATGAGAGGCGGATGAGTTACCTACAAGAACGGATGACGGATTGTGACCGGCTAGGGAAGGTAAGGATGTGATTTTGAATAATGATGAATAAATGTTGATGTAGAATAACTTAGTGAAATGATATAAAGAGACATAATATAATTTAGATAAATGAAAAATATAAACGGACAGATATAGAATGACTTTCAATAAATAAAAAATAGATGAAATAACTTGAAATAAATAAAGGAAGACAGACTCAACATAAACTTAAATAAAACCAAAAAATAACAAAAACAGACCAAGAATAACTGAAATAAATAACAAAAAAACTGACCATAACTTAAACAAAATAAATAAATAAATAAATAAACATTAAAAAATCATACTTATACAAAAAAAAACTTACTAATTTCTCTTCAATCAGGAAAACTTTAATAAGCTGAAGCCGCTTAACGAGGGAATGGAGTCGTTAGGCCGCGTGCTGTCCCCTCGGAAGCAGCTGTCGGTCATTCAGAACTTTTGCGGCAGCAGCAGCAGCACCGCCACCGCCAGGACCCCAGAGAAGGTGATTCCCCTCCAAGATCGCTTCATTGAGGTCAGTCTAGAGAGAGAACATGTAGGAAATAGTGAATAATAGTGATGAATAAAAAAAAATATGTTGTTGAGTGAAATATAATTGATTGAATAATAATGATAATAAGTGTAAAAATAATAATAATAATAACATAATAGAACATGGATTAAACTGATGAATAAAACTAAATTGCTTAAATAATAATAATAATAATGATGAATAAATAAATCAAAGATGGCAAGGTAAAAAAAAATGAATTAAATAAATAAACAATAAACACAATACTAATTAAACCATAAAATAAAGAAAATAACAATAGAATAATCAAATGAAACTAACCTAACCTAACCTAACCTAACCTAACCTAACCTAACCTAACCTAACCTAACCTAACCTAACCTAATCTAACCTAAACCTAACCTAACCTAACCTAACCTAACCTAACCTAACCTTACCTAACCTAACCTAACCTAACCTAACCTAACCTAAACCTAACCTAACCTAACCTAACCTAACCTAACCTAACCTAAACCTAACTTAACCTAACCTAACCTAACCTAACCTAACCTAACCTAACCTAACCTAACACACCCCACACCCCACAGGAAGGCAAGAATCTACAGCGAGGTGAGGAACTACAAAAGTGCGTCAAGTGCAAACACCCGGCAGTAGTATTCAAGAGCCAGCAGAGAGCCAGGTGTAGCAGACAGGTGTGTGGTTACGACTATTGCACTAACTGTCACCTGTCCTACCACCGCCGGCCCCAGGACTGTCACGTACTCAGGACACGAACACGACAAGCTTCCGGGATATTTTCTAGTAGTTGTAAGAGGAATTTACGAAGATTGTGAAGGTTAGGTTAGGTTAGGTTGAAGGATATCTCGTCTTTTTTGTATTTGTGTGTGTGTGTGTGTGTTTGAATTTTGTGTGTGTATGTATTTGTGTGTGTGTGTTTTGTAGATCTTTTGCATGGATGTTATTTTTTATTTTTTTTTGTGTATCTTATTTTAGCGTATCTTATTATTTTTATTAGTTTTTTAAATGGCTTTATTTTCGCCTTTTTTTCATTTTCCCGTTTTAATGGTGTATGTGTTCATTAATAGAGTTTAGAAAAAAAAGATTAATGGAGAACTTTATATAAAAAAACCAAAAACATTCTCTTTATCTCTATTCTGCATGTATTATTATTATTATTTTGGATATATGTTTCATTTTCTCTTTCATTTCATTTCATTTTCTTCCTTTATTCATTTCATTTTGTATTCATTCATTACTTCATACATTTATTCTTTCTTTTCCTTCCTTCTTCTTCCTTCCTTCCTTCCTTTCCTTTCCTTTCTTCCTTCCTTCCTTCCTTCCTTCCTTCCTTCCTTCCTTTCTTCCTTCCTTCCTTCCTTCCTTCCTTCCTTCCTTCCTTCCTTCCTTCCTTCCTTCCTTCCTTCCTTCCTTCCTTCCTTCCTTCCTTCCTTCCTTCATTCATTCATTTATTCATTCTCTTCTTCAGTAAAATAAAAGTGTATATAAATATTAATAAACTCAAATAACTATAAGTGATAAAACCGAACAATAATAATAATAATAATAACTCAACACTCATTTTTTTTTATATATATCTCAAGTTTTCTGTATCTATCAAAATAATTTCCATCTTTTCATATATATATTCTTATCTTTCATTTTTTTTTTATTTATTTATAGATATACAACTTTTTTTTTTACCACATGTAAGATAAAAAAAATATGAACAAATTAAGGTATATTTTTAGGTGTAGAAGGATACCAAAATAATGATTGTTATTATTATTATTTTTGGTATATTTTCAAAAACAGCAAAAATGATAAAGACAGTTTGTTTGTTTGTTTATAATAGTGATTTAGTAATAACTACAACTACTATTACTTACTTATAAATGTTTGTGTGTGTGTGTGTGTGTGTGTGTTGTGCTTATTTTTATATATATAGTTTAAATAATGTTTTTCTCTTTCCTTTAAGGTATTAATTAATTGTTTGTATTTCCATTATCATTATTTTTTTATTATTAATGAAGGATTTAAGTTGTTTTAATGTATGTATGTGTGTGTGTGTGTGTGTGTGTGTGTATGTGTGTGTGTGTGTGTGTGTGTGTGTGTATGAAAAAAAGAACAAAGAATTAGTACAAATTTCACCTATTAATGTAAATGAGGATTCGTCTCTCTCTCCTCAAAATGTATGTATGTATGTATGTACGTGTGTGTGTATGTATGTATGTACGTATGTGTGTGTGTGTGTGTGTGTACGTATAGCCTTGTCCTAGCTTCCCCTCTCCTTTTAATGAGGATATAAGTATGTATATTGTATTGATTTTGTTGTATTTTTTTAGTATGTATTTAATTTCAGTTGGTTGTATTCTCAGGTTTATATATTTTCACTTTTATTTTTACATTTTTTTCCCATTAATTTTCCTCTCCTTAATTTTCCTCTCTTCTCCCTCTTTCATCTTTTTTTTTTTTTTTTTCCCACTATTTCTCTCCTTTCTCACATTATTTCCCTTTTATTTGACATTTCCTTCATCTAATTTCCCTCTTTCCTCTTTTCTTAATTTTTCCTCTTATTTCTCCTTTTCCTCTTTATTATCCTTTTTTTCCTACTATTGTTCTCTTTTCTTCCACTGTTTCCCTCATTTCCTAACTTTTTTTCCTTTTTTCCTTCTATTTTCCCTCCTCATTTCACAACACTACCTTGCTGTATTAATATAACATCTTATAGACATACATTCTTTACCTCCTCACAACATAGGCTACTGAAATGTATGTTTATATATATGTATGTACGTATAATTGTATGTATGTATGTTTATATATATGTATGTATGTTTATATGTATGTATGTATTCCTATCTATCATCAATACATTATTTTTACTCTAATTAATATAAGTAAACAGTAAACACACTTGTCTTTCTATATATAAGTAACAACAACAGCTACACTTTACTGCCACTTATTATAAACTCATTGTTTTATAAGTATTAAGTTATTCTTCTAACTCATCATCATTCCATCGTCCTCTGTGCTCCTTAATTCTATCTATGTATATATATAAAGGTGTATTTTATATTATTTTGTACATTTCCTATTAAATAAATACAAAAAATATATATGGTCTTAATTATTCTCACTCGTACTAAGAATATATCATAGGCTGTATTTTAATCACTATAACAATAAATAATAACTAACTAACTAAAATAGAACAAAATAAATACGGAAAGATAGTTTTGCAAAGTTAGAATCACACATTATTTTTCCCCCTTAAGGAGTTGAATTACCCTCGCCCATATTTTCCTGCGTGACCAACTTTGGATCACGTAATGTAGCTTAATTATTATCATTATCGTCACCTCTTCCTCCCTTGACATGGTGTAGTCAAGGAAATAAGAGTAATATGTATGTAATAATAATAATGATAGGATGAATATAACAACAGGAAGGAAAGGAAGAACATAAGAATTGAGGAGACTGCAAGAGGCCAGTTGATGACCTACACGAGGCAGCTCCTTGTCCCCCACCCTTGGAATAGTTCAATATTTATCCATCCCACCTGTCATCCCTATCCATACTCTGATCCAACCGTCTTTTAAAGCTACCTATTGACTCACCACTTACTACGTGTCTACCCAGCCTATTCCAATCGTTCACCACTCTGTTAGTGAACCAATATCTACCTAGGTCTGTCCTGAATCGTTTTTCTAGCTTATAACCGTTTCCACGTGTCCTATCCTAACGACTAATTTCAATGTTTCCCTTATTAATTCCTTTTACCCATTTGAAAACCTCAATCATATCCCCTCTTGTCCTCCTTCTCTCTAGGGAGTGGAGATTAAGACGTTTTAACCTATCTTTGTGGGGTAAATATCTCAACCCTGAATCATCTTGGTCATTCTTCTCTGAACTGCCTCCAAGGAACCTATATCCTTCCTATAATAAGGGGACCAAACTAGCGCTAAATATACAACCTCAGAATGACCTCAGAACTCCTATTTGTCACACACTTACCAATAAATCCCAGTATCTTGTTGGCACTATTTAAAACTATATATAATACACTGTTTCCTGGGACGCACCGACGCAGCGCAAGTCACTGCTTACCTATTTGAACTCCTTTGAAATTTCCTTTAACATGACGGCCCCGCTGGTTTAGTAAGGGAAATAAGTATACTATATATGTAATAATAATAACAATAATATAAATAAGTTAGATATGATACAGCGAGTTCATTAAACCCTAAGGAGGAGAAATTATAATATATTCCTTATTCAAATATAACAGCTGGTACTATAACAACGGGAATTGCTATAATAAACATATGATACTAATAATAACAATAAATATAATAATAATAATAAACATAACAGGAACACCATAACAACACAAAAACATTTAAATAGTAAGGAGGAGAAAAAAAAATTCAAATGGTAGACTATAACAAAATTCTCCGATGGTACAAAACAACAACAATAACATACAACACATACATCACATTAAGCAAAAAAACAACACAAATACAGAACAGGAACACAACAACAACACAAAACATTCAAATACTAGGGACAAAAAAACAAATGAAAAGGGGTAACTAAAACACATTTCCGAGACGACAAAACACCAACAATAACACACAACACACACACACACACACACACAAATAACAAAAAACAACACACAACCACAACCTAATAACCACACCCATTAAATAACCCCTAACAACCTCATTACAACCTTATAATAACCCTGCGCATACAGACCTTCCCCTTGCCTCCCCTTAGCAGTGTGGGTAATGGCTGCCCTGTATGTGTGTGTGTGTGTATATACTATGTTATGATAAGGGGAAAGAAGCCTCTGTCTGCCTCCATGGGCCTTACAGTGTGGTGATACGTGTGTAGGAGTGCAACACCACCACCATGACCACGTTAGAGGGGAAAGAAGGTCAGGAGAATGCAAGGTAAGGCTATATAAGGGTATTTATATTGTAGGGGAAACAGGGCTCAGTATAACTTTTGGTAAGGGTGATTCTAAGGGTCAGAGGACACTAAGTTAAGGGTGTTTAAAGGGGTTTCTATTTAAGGGGAAATAATATAAGGTAAAGGGTATTTTAACGGGTATCTTCCTCCCCTTATTGTGATTCTAAAGGGGGATGGTATGGTTTTGGCGCCAAAATATTATAGTTTACATCTATTTTTAAGGGGTTTAAAGGGTGTATATATTATTTATTTTGGGTTATTATTAAGGGGTATTTTTTATATATTCGTCCCCCTTGTTTTTTAGGGTATGTGGGGGGCGGGTGGGTATGTTTAACACCAAAATTTTATACCCACATCCTGTTTTAAGTGTATTTTAAGGATGATTTTTAGGTTAACTAGTATAGGGATTACTGTAGGATGTTTCAATGTGTCCTATTACTCTCTCTCTCTCTCTCTCTCTCTCTCTCTCTCTCTCTCTCTCTCTCTCTCTCTCTCTCTCTCTCTCTCTCTCTCTCTCTCATACCTTTTTATATTATTATTGTTATGAGTTTACTACATTACTCTTATGTATTTGTATTTGTAATTATTTTTTTCGTCTTAATTCTCTAATACAAAAAAAATCTCACACCTATAGCCTGATTTATGGGTATTTTTGTGGGTATTATTTTTGGGGTATTATTTTTGGGTATTTGTATGTGTATTAGGGCTAAAGAAAAGGGTGTTATAATGGTAATAATAATAATGTTATGTTATATTGCGTTAATTTATTCCTGGTTAGCTATCTTTAATACTGTGTTATAAAGAGAGAGAGAGAGAGAGAGAGAGAGAAGAGAGAAGAGAGAGAGGAAAGAAATATAGCACTAAGTCTATGAGTAATATAGAGAGACGGAAGAAAAAAAGTATAATTTCAACGACAAATTTGTACTTATCAAGAAAATATGAAACAGAAAAGGATTAATAATATAACAGTGTACATTTAATGAAGCACACTATACAATCTGACACTGTAAAATACCTGTACACTGTAAATATACACTATAATACAATAATTTTACATTTTCAATTTTGTTCGTTGCTTCTGATATCTGTTTAAAGAAAGTCGAGGTATGAATGTACTTATAACTTGTCGTAAGATTGTAAATAGATCTGAGAAATAAGTTATAGTTTATGGAGAGTGTACGTGGCTGTTAGGAGACTGTACGTGGCTGTTAGGAGACTGTACGTGGCTGTTAGGAGACTGTACGTGGCTGTTAGGAGACTGTATGTGTTAGTTAGGAGACTGTATGTGGCTGTTAGGAGACTGTACGTGGCTGTTAGGAGACTGTATGTGTTAGTTAGGAGACTGTATGTGGCAGTTAGGAGACTGTACG
>JAPQNM010000033.1:2725355-2760355 GCA_029783475.1 Metacarcinus magister
CCACAAAAAACCACAGAACCAGAAACTCAATTTCCTGGTGGGACTTCTAAAGACGGGAGAAAACAACAATAACAGGAACTGGAAACACAAAGCACTTCATCAACTACCAAGTAACAACACTAAAATAGGAGCTAAAACCGTTCCATAAATATGAGGAACACAGGACAAGAGTCGAGTCAGTTTCATCCCCGTTCCCAGGAGGTCAGAGGCAGATGAGATTATATTTACCTTAACTCATAACAAATAAAAGTCTATGAAGGAAAATATAACCAAGAAAGTAGTTTAAAGTCCAACCAGTGAACTAAACTAACTCAAGTAAAAGTCTATGAAGAAAAATATGAACCAGAAATGAGTCTAAATTCAGCTAAAGATCCACACTAACTCAAGGAAATTTCTAAGAAGGAAAATATGATTATAAAAGAGAACCACAAAGACATAAGGAGCTAATGAGAACAGCACCGACAACTACAGAGAAACAGAACACACAAAGATACAGCATAACACATGAGAGAGAAGAAGAAAAGTAACGTAACGCATTGAGAAGGAGAAGAGAAGGAAGAGAGAAAAAAAAGAGGAAATGAGGTGACACTAACTTACAGCCTTGGAACTAGAGGTAAGGTAAGGGAATGCAATGGAAGGTTATAAATATAAATCACACGATATATATAAACGCTACAAATCCCTCCATCACCTAAACTTCAAGGCGACCCAGAGGAGGAAGAAAACAACGAAGCAGAATAAGAAGAGGATGGGAAGGTGGCAGCTCTGGGAACCTTTGCTGATTAACCCGAGACGCTTCATGCTTCTCTCCAACAAGTTACCCGACCGGAAGAACTCATCATCCTGTTAATGCATAACATCATTAGTTCATATGTTATTGACACTACTATTATACATTGTACTTAAGATGTATAACAAGTAAGAAGGAAGGAAAGAATGTATATGTTCTGGCTATATGATAAAAATATTCCATGATTTTGTTTTCTTATTTACTTTACTTTGCTTTATAAACTTACTTTCTTTAAGCCTTCATTGCTAACGACACATACAATTCAAGAAAAATAATTGGGTCTTTGAATACTTGAAAACACACACACACACACACACACACACACATAAGAATAAGATATGTGTGTGTGTATTCCCAAGGTCACACACACACACACACACACACTCACCATTTCTCCCAGCATGGTGTTCTGGCCTCGCACCTCATTCCTGATTTCAATGCTCACCTACAAAAGAAAAAGAGAAATACAAACAGAACCAACACACACACACACACACACACACACACACACACACACACACACACACACACAACCTCCACCCTCTCTTCTCCCTCCAAGATACATGAAACACACACAACACTTCCCCTCATAACACAAGCACACATTAACACATCAACTCCCATTTTTCCCTTAAATACCCAACCAAGACAAGATAAACTATAACAAAACATTAATATTTTCACCTATTAATATGATAGTCACCCTTGACCTTGACCTCCGTGACCTGATACTAACCGACTTGAGTGTCTTGACCTTGTCCTTGAGCTGTGTGGTGAGGTTTTCGTTTTCCTCGGCCAGGTAGTTTGCATCACTGTTCTGGGCGGGAGGGTTTGGCGGCAGGCCTGGATGGTGTGCTGCAAGGGTGAAGGAAGGTGTGGTTAGGGTGGTGTGTGTGTGTGTGTGTGTGTGTGTGTGTGTGTGTGTGTGTGTGTGTGTGTGTGTGTGTGTGTGATTAAAGTAAAAAAAAATAAAATATACTTCTAACAGCATTCCATTTTTCATACCATTCTGAGCTCGTCGCATCTTTGTGGTAGATTGTTAGACTGTAGACTGTGTTATAGGTGCTGTAGACTATGCTGTAGGTAGGTTGCAGCACTATACAGTAGGCTGAGGGTAAGCTGCAGGTTGAGGTGACGAGGAAGGGACAACCTGTAACCTGTAATGTGATAAGGGAGGTTACATTACGTGAGCCCAAGTTGGTGACGCAGGAAAGTAAGGGTAAGGATAAATGAACTCCTTAAAGTAGACGTGTAGTAGTAATAGACAACAATAATTTGACATTCCTTCCTAGACACTTATCTTGAAACCTCATATCTCTATTACAAACCTTATTACACCATTACCACTATGTCTAGATACACTTACCTTCCTATCTGTGGCCTTGGCAGACGCTCAGACGCCTGGTGAGGTAGTTGAGGAACTTAAATAAGAGAATAACACAATAACAGCTGGTCTTGTCTCCTTTCATTACTCTTACGTCATCCTAAACACAGTCACTACGGGGTT
This sequence comes from Metacarcinus magister, assembly GCA_029783475.1. Taxonomy (NCBI): domain Eukaryota; kingdom Metazoa; phylum Arthropoda; class Malacostraca; order Decapoda; family Cancridae; genus Metacarcinus; species Metacarcinus magister. Next base: position 2,727,653 of record JAPQNM010000033.1, read on the forward strand.
ATAATATTTATTTTTTCCTCTCTAGCTATATACCTGTAGAATAGTTACTTGTATACCTATAAGTGTTTACCTCTAAGTTATTTTGTTTCATATTTAGAAGTTATGCATATATTTACTATTTGAAATAACGCATTCTATACCTACACATAATTTATATAAGAACATAAGAATTGAGGAGACTGCAAGAGGCCAGTTGATGACCTACACGAGGCAGTTCCTTGTCCTCCACCCTTGGAATAATCCAATATTTATCCATCCCACCCTTCATCCCTATTCATACTCTGATCCAACCGTCTTTTAAGCTGCATTAATTAGCCAGATGCAGTTTAATGTCAACAAGTGCAGCACCATGAGCGTAGTACATATATATACGTGATATGCAACACAACTGGTGCCCTAAGTATTATAATTATTCATCGGAAACACAATCAGATTACATTGCCTGACGTCAGCTGAGTGTGTGTGACTAGGGATGTGCACCTATCCGGTATATCGATATTTTCGGGGCGGTATTACAGGTATTAGAAGCCCTTCGGTATACCGGTATTTTTATCGATTTTTGTCGATTCGCCAGCCTGTCAGCCCTTCAGCCCACCATAACACACTCATAACACAACACACTCCCCTTCATTTCTATCCTTGTAGGTCGTCATGTCCTAACACTTCTTTTACTGTACCTAACACGCTATAATTAACACTCTTGGATGTAAACAAATAATTACGGTGTTTTTTCCTCATTTGTTCGTTGTATTTTCCGGTTTTTTTTGTGTTATGGTTTATTTAGGCTTTACTTTCGGTTTGAATAATTTTTATATATTCTATTCTATGGTTTATATTGGTTTAATTTCATTATTATTGCTTTATTCTATTATTCGATTCTATGATTGACCTTAGAAATAAACATTTTTCATTAAATAAATACGAATCAAATATAATAAATGTTTATGTAGGGAACGGATAGGTAGTTCAAACGATTTTTTTTAGTATATATAATTGCTTTCCTGTGTATAATAAAAATCTCAATTTTGGTTTTGTATATACGTGACCCAGCAATCAACGCACGGCCGCCACCTGTTGAAGCTTGATGTTCTTATATTAGGTTACTTACGCTTGATTGGTAATGTTTTCTTTACATCCCTCCACTATTAATGGTGAAAAATAACGTGTTACTGTTCCTCCATCCCTCGAAATGACATGTAGAGGAACAGGGAAGGTTTAAAACGAAGAAATATCACCAGGTTGGAGGTGCTGTCGGCTGCTAGCGGTCACAACAAGAATACCTGTTCTGTTATGTTCTATCAAGTTATTACACTTAATAGGCACTATTTTCTTTATATCCAACCACTATTAATGGTGAGGAATAATGTGTTACTGCTCCTCCATCCCTCAAAATAACATGTAGAGGAACAGGGAAGGTTTAAAACGAAAAAATATTATCACCGGGTTAAGAGGTTTTGCCTGGCTGCCAGCGGTACAGGCTCAAGTCTGAGAGTTTGTTTTGTTTTGGTGGCGTTCCATCTATGTCATGTGAGAAGTAAATGCTATATTTGCATCGAATTAAAATTTATATTTGGGTGTTTTCTTATATTGTTGTCTATCCTATTTTTCTGATACTTATACTTATACATTTATACTTTAGTTATATTCAGTATAGTAGTGTTATATGTGTACTTTCCTTTCTGGTCATCGTCAATGGGCTACATTATAAGTGCCTCGTTCTCCGTCACGGCAGATTATTTATTATATATCACTTTTTCCAGTTCTGCTTTCGAACCTAGCTAACTTTAACATGACATATGACATTAAAAAGACACTAATTGCTTCAGTATATGTCAGTCTGAATATCTGTTTATTCATGTTAGTACAGTATGTCATGCAGCCATTCCTTGTGCTTTCATCTGACGCACCAATGACAATCTTTGCTCCCATCTCTGATTACTATATACTATTACCATATACTATTATACACAACAGTCTACCTTGGAGCCACGCGTCGTCTGATCTCACGTGGCACTGACCTGACTGTCTTATCCTAGAGTGCCACACATACACACCTATAATACAATGATCCGTCCTCAACCTGCATCGGCCTGGCACGGTAGATTCAGAGGAGGAGGAAGGACAGAAGTTGACACCCGCTGGGGCCGTGACATAGGAAGGGGACTGAGACTGTGGTAGCATAGTGTAGATCATTATAAATATATGCAAAGGACTGGATGTAATGTCAGAATTATTGAGTGAGGGATAGGACAGAGGTGGTGGTGTGTGGTGTGGTGATGAGATATGGACGCGGCAGAGGCACTCATTTTGGCGGTAAGAATAAAGATGACAAAAATGTAGTTATGAGTCTGCATGGTGAGAGAGAGGAGGGAAGAGGATGACACATGGACATGGCACACAGGAACACATGGGTAGAGATAGGAGTAAGGTAGAGTTAGAGCGAGGGAGACGTGGCAGCGTTGCTTACTCCGCAGCACCACAGCTTGGCGGGTCACGTGATCACGGTGGGTTCCTCTCCCCTGCAGGAGCTCTCCCGGCACACCCCACGGCCCTACCACTCTACCTATTTCTACCATGTCTGCCCAGCCTCCTAACACATCAGGTAGGAGGGTGTGTGTGGCGTGAAGGTGTGAGGGAGCAGGAGAGGCTGTGAGGGGTGACAGTGAGATAAGAAGCGGTGAGGAGGTGCGTCCCGTCCTGGCAGGCTGGGAGGACGCACGGAGGGTTGTCAGGCTGGGCGGCCCCGCTATACCAGTCCTCGCCTCCACAGGGACACACTCGCCTCGCCTAGAGCTGTGTGTGTTGCTGTGGAGTGACGAGGTGGTTTTAGCCTTGCTGTACCTGCCCCTTGAGTGTGTGTGAGGCGTTGTGTAGGGTAAGTGGTGGGTGGCGGCCAGCGGGTGTGTTGCCTTGTGTGGGGCATCGAGACACACACAAAATGCTGCTACACTCATGACACGGGAGGCTCACTGCACTACACTTTCATCACTGGTATTCACGATAAATATTGGGTTATGAACGTTTTTCACTGTAAACATAGGTACAGTTGTATGTGGAGGCAGGTGGTGGCTGGTAAGGGTGGCATACAACACACACCACCACCACCTTGCTTCCCAGACACACCGTACCGCCCCCCGGGGTGGCGGCGGCGGCGTGGGTGGACTGGACAATCACTGGACCATCACCACCATCACCTCGCGGGCTTGGGAACACACTTGATAACCCTTATTATATTAAACCATTCATATTGACCTTTGTTGAACCATGTTTTGTGCAATAATTATGAAGGGAATGAGTTTGGCAGAACACCAAGTCAAGTGGAATGCACCTGAACTTTTATTTTTAAAGTACTACTTACTTGCCTTACTATTGGATCTCATGTTACTAATACTATCATATCCTACCCAGTCGTTGCCTCCCTTGACCCCGCCCTCCATTCACACATACTTGTCCTAACTGTTGTGTTTCTCCCCCAGGCTGTGACCTTGAAGGGTGAGGATGATGTCCCACGAGGAGCACCGTCGCCACTCGGCAGGGGAGGAGGAGGAGGGCGAGGATGAGGAGCAGGATATCGAGGCCAGAACAGCTGTGGAGGCTCTGCTGGCTCTCACATCCCCTACTGACTACACACACCATACAGGTCTGCACCCCTACACACCCTGCCACACACACCACCCCTACACTACTGACTTTACCTACACCCTCCCCAGCATCCTTTCATTACACTCACCACACAGGTTTCCTCCCCAACCTTCTACTTTTTTTTTTTTTTTTTTTTTTTTCCCACCTGCTTGACTGCCAACCCCTCCTTGACACACCTGCTCACCCCATCACCACCACACACTACCACACTGGGCTCACATTCACTGCTTCCCATCACTACATCCATAAAAAGTAGCTACACACCTGCTCCTACACCTGCTCCTACACCTTCCTTCCCCACACCTGTACAGTACACTCACTACCTGTCATTAGTACTAACTTGACTATATTAATGAAGAAATTGTGAGATGTTGTAAGATTTGTTGTTAATGTGTATTTTAAGAATCCCAGAAATAATGTATGTTAAAGATGTATTTGTATTACTTGTATATAAAGGGATTTTGTGTTTTGAAATCTATATTAAAAAAAAACCTGTCATTATCATTCACATTAATCTAAAATACTCATGTGTTTTATTATATTTAAAATTAATTAACTCTTATAACCTAACCTAACCTAACCTAACCTAATTTTTTTTTTTCTATGTTTACTCCCAGGCTATGAGGAGGAGGAGTATATAATGGAGTCCGTGAGTGAAGGATACTCCAAGGTCACGTCTGAGAAGGATGGGATTGACACCTACAACAGCATACCAGAGGAGGAGATGGAGGTGGAGGAGGGCAGCTGTCTCAAGGTCATAACACAGCCTCTCACCATGACCTTACCTGATGCAAAGAGAGGAGGGCGGCGGGAGGCAGGTGTAAGGTCAAGCGCATCAGATCGCAAAGACACGAATCCTTCTGATGATGGCCTGAAGCAGCTGCGTGAGTTTGTGCAGGCGACGGAAGGGCAGCAGGATACCATAGTGAAGGCAGGGAAGGAAGGAAGCAGAACAGATGTGAAGGTTGTGAGTGAAGTGCACATGAGGGAGAAAAACGGGAGGATGGTGTCGAACAAGCCTATTAAATGCACTACTGGTGAGGGGAGTGGTGTTAGTGTTACGTCAAAGGTATGTGCCGCAGCGGAACAGCCGGGTGACGGGTGTAAAGACAGTCTAAAACGTGAGATTAAAGCCACAAAGACAGGGATGGAAAAATTGACATCCGGTTCTCGAGACGTCACCCGGTTTAGGAATTTCCAGCACACACAAGGTAATAGTGGATGTGCAGGAGGGAGTGAGAGTGAGAAAAGACAAAATACAATGCTTGAGGCGGATGAGGATGAGGATGATGAGGACGATTCATCCGACGAGAGTGAAAGTGAGGCCACAGAACTCATCCAGGTGGTGGGGGTGAAGGAGGGGCAGGTGGGTAAGGTGGAGGGTAACAGTGACTCGTCTGACTCGGATGAGGAGGGTGACAGTGACTCCAGCACATCCAGCAGTGGCTCAGACTCATCCTCATCCGACTCAGACTCCGATGGCTCTGAGTCGGAGAGTGACTCAGATAGTGACTCAAAGTGCACGGATGACAAAGGAAAAACATCCGTAACAACAACAACAGCAGCAGCAGCAGTGGTAGCAGAGAACAGCGCTGTGAAAATTGCTGTGAATGCTGCTATAGTAAGCGAGAGAAAGGAAAGTGAAGTGAAAGTGAAGGAAGATGCAATATTACCAGATAAAAGAAAACCATCTGATCTCACAAGAGTAGCAGAGAAGGTCAAACCAGGTGACCTCTTAAAAACAAATAACCCACACAAACCCAGTGATAAAACAAGGTCAACTGAACCACCGAAGGACTCCAAAAAGATCCTTCCTTACCAAGAGGAGTCTGCGAGGGAGACAAAACCTCACACACACACAGACACAGAGCGAAGGAGAAGCCCTGAGGAGTCCGAGGAAGGTCATGCAGCCCATCCTGAAACCACCAGGGACATGGACACCCTTAGCAGCACATCCTCAGACACAGAGAGGAAGAGTAAGATCACCAAGGATACCAGAAGGACCTCACCAGCGCAGGACTCCAAGAACAGCCTCAAATCAAAACTAGAGGAAGCTGGAAGGACAGTGAAAACAGCATGCAGCATAAAAGTAACCAACGAGAAGCTGTTCAACAATAACAGCATCAGCATCACTAAATCACAAGCCGGCCTCAGTACAAGCCATAATAACTTCACCAATAGGAAGAACAGCGTCGTGAAAAATGCCTCTCAATTGACGAGTAAATTAACGGCTGGCCTTCCTAAGCTCACCTCTAAGACCTCAGGGACTAATAGCACCTCACAGAAGGCTAGTAATGACCGCACTCCTGTAGATTTAGTGCAAGAGGTAGCAGCCACGTTCGCTAAGCAACTATCTGTCATACAAGCCAACCAGCTGCGGAACAGTAACGCCAACACTGACAGAACGCAGAACACACACACAGACGACCCCAAACTCCCACAGACTTACCACAGCCCTTCACAGACACTACAAGACCTAGATGAGGAGGAGGAAGAGGAGAAAGGAGACTCTGAAATTGAAGATATGTTCCCGATACAGGCTGAGGTTGTGATGTCTGAAGGGAGCGAGAGTGGGTTAGAGTATGAGAACTTCCCTGACCAGCCTCACCAAGATGACCTCAGCTGGTGCAAGAAAGGTAGTGAAGTCCTGGACCCGTCGGAGAAAGAAAACGTGGAGTTGATGGATTATTTAAGGAGTTATGTAAGTCCTTTGAGGTCATTCTTGGTGTATCCTTCCTTGGTCCTCCTCCTCCTTAAGTCTTCTCTTTTTGTATGATTAAATATACATAAAAGGAAGATTTGAAAGAAGAGGATGTATAGTTCTGTTTGAATATTAATACTTTTTGTCTCTTTTTCTATAATTTTCGTGATAAATATAAACAAAAGAAGATCGAGAAACACATATTATAAACAGTAATAAACAAATATATATAATTTCATACAATTAACCCACACACACACAGCACGTCTATAAAAATACATACACACCATACATACATACATACATAACCTCACCTCCTTCCCCCCCCTACACACACAGGTCAACGGCAGTGCTGAGGGTGACCTAGTCGAGTATCCCCCCCCTAACAATGACCTACCTCCGGGGGGTCGTGACCTAACTCAGTGGCAGCTGGATGACGTGCGGCTCCCCCCCTTCGTGCCTACAGTCGCTCCTCCCTCCTGGCTGCGGCTCACCATCCCGGCCGAAGGTTACCGCTGCCAGTCTTGTGATGATATGTAAGTCAATGTTATAATCTGTCTTTAAATAACTCTGTTGTATACATAGATATATAGATAAATTGATGTATACATGGATAGACGGATCAATTTATGTTTTATCCACCTCACTCCACCTCACTCCTCCTCCTCCTCCTCCACCTCCTCCTCCTCACTCCACCACCTCCTCCTCCACAGTTTCTTCATTGAGAGTTCCCTGGTGCAGCACAGAGAGAGGCGCAGTGTGTGGATCAGCCTGGAGTGTGGTCCGTGTGATGCTAAACTCACCTTCTATAACCGCTGTGCTCTCAAAGGTACTGCTGTTTGTGCTGCTTTTGTGCTGTTGTTGTTTTATTTATTTATTTATTTTTTTGTGTGTATGTGTTTTTACCAATTTATCTAAGTAAGACAAAAGAAAGAAAGAAAGGAAGAAAATAAATAGAAAGTAAATAAGAAAAAAGATAATTTGGTTTGTTTTGAATTTACTTTTTCATTTTCCTTCCTCTACTTTTCTCTCCCTATTACCTACCATGTCTTTATTCAATTATTCTCCTCTTCCCTATCTCCATTCCCTTCCTCCTCCTCCTCCTCCTCCATCCACACAACACTTTCCCCTCACCCCCTGTTCCCTCCACTTCAGACCACCTGCACAACCACATGCTGCGAGGGGAGGAGGTGGATGAGGAGACAGTAGAGGTCAGGTCACTCCCACTACAGCTGACTCGCCTCCTGCAGCCCATCTTAGTACCGGTGCCAGACTCCCTCAGGGTAAGGATCTGAACCTCTTATATTTATTATCATTATTATTTATTATTATCATTATTATTTCCACCTTTATTTAACATTAACTCAAAAAATTTTTCCTAATCCTTCGTGTTATCCCGTACAGATGCGTGGTAAGAAGGGAGGCCGGAAGCTTAGCAAGACTCACGGCGGTGTTAATAAGATGCCGATACTCAAGCCCATAGGAAGGTGTGCGTCGTCAAGGCCGGCCGAGTACCACAACGACACTGATGCCACGTCTATAGAGGACGACGAGGAGGAGGAGGAAGAAGAAGAGGAGGATGGGATGAGAAGTGCTGAGGAGAAAATACCTGGGATTAAGAGGTGAGGGTTATTTATTTATTTATTTTCTCTCTCTCTCTCTCTCTCTCTCTCTCTCTCTCTCTCTCTCTCTCTCTCTCTCTCTCTCTCTCTCTCTCTCTCTCTCTCTCTCTCTCCCTTTATTTCTTTCTTTCTTTGATTGCTCCACTTAGCTCCACCTTGTCCTCCGCAGGTTGTCCCCGAGGAAGAGGACTGTGCGCTGTTACCTGTGTGAGCGTATGTTCCACAGTGTGCGTGAGTTGATGGCACACATGCGCACGGATCAGCCTTATTCAGACCAGCGTGTGGAGTGTAAGAAGTGCCAGCTGGTCCTGCCGAGTGTGTGTGCTGCCAAGGCTCACATCCTCACACACCCCCCGGCTAACACATCCAACATATCAGTGTGTCCGGAGTGTGGGAGTCGGTGTGACGGGCCGAGGGAGTTTGTGCATCACCTCAACACCTGTGGACACCAGTACAGGCGGTCAGGTGTGGTGTGCACGGTGTGTCAGGTGTGCTTCTTCAGGTCACAGGACGACTTCCTCACACACTGGATAGCGGAACACTGCACCAAGTCCTATGAGTGTGTGGTGTGCCGCAGCACCTTTGAGAGTCTGGTGTTCCACAGGTGCACCTCCCCGGGCCAGCAGGTCCTGGCCACCTTCCGCTGCCTGCTCACCTGCCCGCTGTGCTCCGTGGCGGTGCAGCTCCACGCACAGGGGGAACAGGACACCAACGGCAAGATCCGCGCCCACCTGGCCGAGGCCCATCCCACCATCATCACACGCGTCCACTACGTGTACAAGTCTAAGTTCTGCACCAACGCCTTCCGCTCCAAGGATGAGCTGCGAGCACACCACGACCGTGAGCACCGGCGTGACAACCACTACCGCACCAAGACCTGCACCCTCCACCACGAGGTGCTAGGGTACCAACACCAATACTTCAGTGGACAGGAGCCCAGGAATGCCTTTGTCACCCTGCCCGTGGCACTCAGCGCTGAGGAGCTGCATGAGGCAAGGATCAGAGATGTGCCCACCGTCAGCAGCGTCATAGACAAGACACTCTTCCCCGACGTGATGCTGCAGGAGGCAGGGCGGGGCACCAAGGGGGAGAGGGGGTCCAAAGGCAGGGGGGTGGGGGGCAAGGGTTCCCCCAAGGACAGTGAGGCCAGGGAGGGAGGCACCAAGGACACTCCGGTGAAGAAGGACATGGATCAGCTGGACAAGCTGCGGCCTAAGGTGTGTTACCGGTGCGGCCTTCACTACGCTGACAACAAGGACTTCAGGCGACACAAGCGCACCTGTGAGGGAGAGTCTGCCGAGCGCCAGTGTCGCCTGTGTGGCATGACGGCCGTGGGGGAGGACTTTGCCCGCCACTGTCTGGGCCACGTGCAGGACGGTGCCATCCTCTGCATGTACTGTAACGGCACACAGTTCTCCAACGCAGCTGACCTGGAGCAGCACTTTGAACTGCACGTACACGAACAGTTCTCATACCCTGCCAGCTGTGCCTTCTGCTGCACCTCCCTGCCGGACGTTCCCTCAGCCCTGGCACACCTCAACGAGGAGCACGACCCCCTACACATACCCTTTGACACCTCAGAGTTTGAGTGTGACAGGTGCGGCCGCAGGTTCCACGGTGAGCGTGGGCTAAGTGTGCACCTGGGCCGGTGCACACTGGGCACTGCCACGCCCACGCCGGCCTCAGCAGGGTGCAGGCAGTGCCAGGTGTGCACCAAGGCACTCACACCTGAGATGTTTGGGCGGCACATGGTGTGCCACCTTGAGGAAGGGCTGCTGGTGTGCAGCCTGTGTGACGGCCGCACCTTGCCCTCTTCCATGGCACTCCTGCACCACCTGGAGGAACACGCAGCAGCCCTGGCCTACCCCAGCACCTGTCCCATGTGTACCTTCTCCATGGAGGACGCCGGCCTGGCCTTGACTCACCTCAAGGAGGAACACGGCTTTGGTAACCTTCACTGTGCTGACTGTGACATGCACTTCAACTTCACCTACCAGCTGCAGCGCCACACTGACATTGTACACAAGATATGTCAGTACGCCAAGAGGAGGTACATCTGCTGGATCTGCCGCGCCTACGACCACGTCAAGAAGGAGACTCTGATGAACCACTTCCGCACCGTGCACGGCCTGGACCGCCAGCAGGTGGACGAGAAGGTGATGATCAGGACCAGGGGCCAGGGCACCATGCCAACCTCACAGTTCATACCCACCAAGCCCCTGGGCAGCAAGGAGAACCAGGGACTCGGCGCGGGCAAGGACACAGACGGTTCCCCAGCCAGGACTCAGAGGGACAAGAACAAGTCCTCCCCCAGCAAGTCCTCAACGGGAACAGATTCCCCCGTCAAGCAGAGCAGATCCCCGACAGGACGCCAGCTCAAGGACTCCCCACACAAGAAACTCACCTCCCAGGACAGTCCCAGTAAGGATGAACTATGTAAGGGCATCCCAGGCCAAGATGGTCCTTCTAAGGTGCTCAGCATGGAGGGGAGTGGTGGTGGGGAGGCCTCACACACCCTCACCCCCTCCAAGGCCCTCCCCTCCTTGTCAGGCAGGAACACCAAGACCAAGACCAAGGTGCTCATCAAGAGGCTGCCTAACTCCATCCTTAGTGAAGAGTCAAGGTCAAAGAGGAGGAGGACGGAAGGTAACAGGAGTGACGCGGAAGCAGAATCACAAGACGAGAAGAAGGAGAGGAAGAAGAAGAAGAAGAAGAAAGCCTACAAGTGCCAGCTGTGTCTGTATGGCACTAACTTCAAGGACAAGATGGACGCCCACCTCCTCAAGCACAAAGAAAACGGGGAGGAGGTGGGTGAGGCGGACGGGTTTGTGTGCCGGGAGTGTGGCGCTGCCTTTGTGGTGGAACCCTCACTGGCACGGCACATGTTCTTTGCACACAAGGTCAAACTACATGTCTCGAGTGCTGATGAGAACGAGGATACCACAGCACCACCACAACCACCACAAGCACCACCAACAGCACAACCACCACCACCACCAACACCAACACCAACACCAACACCAACACCAACACCAACACCAACAGCACCACCACCACCACCACTTGTCAAGATAGAGCCAGTGGAAGAGAGGAAGGAAAGCAGTGTGAAGGAGGAGGCAGTAGTAGCAGCAGCAGCAGCAGCAGCAGCAGCAGCAGCAGCAGCAGCAGCAGCAGCAGCAGCAGCAGCAGCAGCAGAGGTGAAGGAGAGCAGCAGCAGCAGCAGCAGGATCACCCCTAAGAGGAAAACGCCCAGAGAAACAGTCAGGAAGAAAGCCGTAAGCAAAACGGTCAAAACAAGAGGAGAACCAAGGAACAGGAGAGCAGAGGCGCCGGCCGTCAAGAGGAGACCAGCAAGACCTAACCCCAAGAGGCGACCAGACAAAACCACACCACCACCACCACAACCACCGCCACCACCACCTGGGACCAAGAGGAAGGGAGCGAAGGAAGGGAACAGGAGGAATGCAGAGAGACAGGCAGTGACAGTAAAGAGGGAGATAGAGGAGGAGGAGGAGGAGGATAAGTTAGACAATCGGTGTGTGGTCTGTAAGGAGGAGTTTACGAATCCTGTTGAATTGTACAGCCATTTAAGGACGCATGGGATGGCCTTCCTTAAATTAGGACGGAAAGCCAGACCTCTAAGCATCAGGAAGCCTTTAGATCGGTAGTGGTGGGTTAAGTTATAAACGCCACGAACGGTTTATCTCTTCCAGCGTTTATTCCCTCACAGCACGGTAATGCACGAGGGTTGGCTGTGATGTTGTAGTGTTGTGATGCGTTAATTCTCACACTCTCTGTTCTGTTCTCATAACATAGCATTGAGTAACAGAACGCAGTACAAGCCCAGTGAAGGACGCAAGTGCAATTTTTTTTTTATATATATAGATATACATACATATATACATACATACATAAGACACAAATGCAAACTATTTTTTATCCTTCTCCCCAAAGTGTTGTGCAGCCATGACATCACAACCTAACCTAACCTAACCTAACCTAACCTAACCTAACCTAACAAGCTCATTTCACCGCCACGGGTCCGTTACAGTACGTCAATTCTGGTTCATTCCATCATTCCCCTTGCGCATCACCAACTATAAGCAACACAAAAGATCGTGAAAGCCTAGTACGTCAATTCTGGTTCGTTCCATCATTCCCCTTGCGCATCACCAACAATAAGCGACACGAGAGACACATGAAAGCCTAGTAGTTCCTGGTGTGTTATATACTCTATGAAAAGATATATAACCTGGATCTATAAGGACAAAAACATACTTATTTCTAGTATGACTTATATGAACCAGGCATTGTTAGTGAAGAAGGAGAGAGAGAAGGAGAGTAAAAAGACCATTGTTTGTGAAGAAGGGAAAGAGGAGAGAGAAGAAAATTGTTTGTGAAGAAGGGAGAAGGAGAGGGAGAAGATGAAGGAGAGAGAGAGAGAGTAAATGAAAATTGTTTGTGACGCTGAAACGCATGAATGAAATAACTCGCCCAGGAAAGCAGATTAAAAAAAAAGCATTGAAAATAAAGTCAGGTCTCGGTGCTTTAGTTACGTTCTGAAAATTATTGTTTGTAGAGCTTCTCATGTATAGATTTTCTGCTTTATTTTGATCCAATTGTATGTATGTATGTTTTTTTATATACATTTTTAGTTTATTTAATGGGTTGGTATTCTCTTGTGATATGTGTTCTATTAATCACTCCTATGACCTTCCTATGACCTCATGTGTTAGGTCAATGGAGGAAGGTGTTAGAAGCTGTGTTTAATTCTTACATATATACATACATATGCTTTTTTCATTGTTATTTTTTAGTATGTCTGATTTTCTTATGATTATTTGCTTATACTTTTTATTTTTCTCTTACTTCTCCTTCCTTCCTTCCTTGCTTTGTTCAATTCTCTACCTCTTTTTTTTTAGATATATTTTCAGTCAATTCTTTCAATCTAGTCATATCAGTTTTGTGAAGAAAAGAGAATGAAGTATTTTTATATTTGTGTTTTTATATATATATTTTTTTAGTTGTTGATTTGAGAAAGAGGGAAATAACCTATTGTAATATTTGCTGGAGAGAAATATACGTTCATCTTAATTGTTATTATTATTATTATTATTATTATTATTATTTATTTTTCATTTATATATATATTTTTTTTTGGAAAGTCAAGCAGCTGTTTGTTTTTATTTTGTGTTTAATAAGTTTTCTCAATTCTCTAATAATTATTCATCCTTGTTTCATTTCCACTACATTTGCTATATTATTCTATTATTATTTGTATTATTATTTCCTTCCTCTACTTTGATAATCAGTTTGCTTATTATTTTGAGAGTGTTGGTGAGAGAGAAGTAGCTTTTTTTTGTATATATATAATTTTCCTTCTTGGCCTTACCTTATAATTTATTTAATGTTTTTTTTATATACTGCATTTCCTTGTGATCTTGATGGTATAACGGTGACCTTAGTTGACCTGACCCTTGGTGGTGGTGGTGGTGGTGGTGGTGGTGGTCTTTCCTTCCAAGGGTTCTCAAGTCTCCTCAATTCTCTTCTCTTCTCTTTTTTTTTTACCAATGCTTAACTATTGATAATTTTTTGTTCCCCATCTCATTGTTGAAGAGTTTTGTTTATATTGAATTGTTTCCATCACTGCTCCTGACACAGTTGTAATGGATTAATTGGCACAACTCAACTCATTCATTTTAAAACATTTATCTGTTATTTGTTATTCTACAAATTATAACAAATATTTTTACTTCTAAGTTGCCAGATGCATTCTATCTTGTTTTACACATTTTTATTTCATTTTTTTTTACTTCTAAGTTGCCAGATCCAATGTTTTTATTATCTTTCTTGAACTAACTTGATTCATGACTTGATAGTGTGTGTGTGTGTGTGTGTGTGGGTTGAATCACCGTCCTTGTAGGCTTATAACACTGCCTCCCCAGACACACACACACCCTGGCCTGCTGCCCAAGATACCCACACACACACACACACACACAAGCCGCACCTCATGGCTACTTACAGTTTTGAATCAGTGGTACAAATATTCTCATTTATGTTAATTAACGTCAAGAATGCAGGTGTTTGTACGCACGTCCTGGCATTTGCATCGCATTGTATATATTGCTCAACATCCTGTGTGTGTGTGTGTGTGTGTGTGTGTGTGTGTGTGTGTGTGTGTTCATTAGGTAGGACGGCTGCCGGTCCTCTATATACTCGCCCAACAATCATACATCTCATTCACATCATTCAAAGTTCATCATCATTCACCTTCAACATACTTAACATAGTGTACAGTGTTCACCTTCACACGTGTGCTGCTGCAGGTGTGTGTGTGTGTGTGTGTGTGTGTGTGTGTGTGTGTGTGTGCTTGGCTTACTATAGCGTGCATTGCAACACTCAATAGACAGGAGACAGGATGGACGGCTGGTATAGTTTGTACAAAGTGTGGGCCGACGTGTGTGTTTCGGACATTACCTAAAATATTCCAGTGTTTACAGTGTCTACCAAATTAGTCCAACATACTGCAAGTACATTGGACATCTTTCTTATAAGGAAATGTGTGTGTTGATGGTAGAGAAAATCACTTGTGTAGAGCATACTTAGCACCCTGCCAAGACTATCACTTGTGTTGTAAAGAGTGAGTGCAACAAAACCTTGTATAGTAACATGGAGGCAGTGTTGTCATGTGTTAGTGTTGCAGATGGACACCAGCAGCCGGGGGAAGGAAGTGTTGAGTTAGTCACAGCTGGACTGAGGTGCAGGATTTGTGAATGTGCACCTGTGGAGGCCTGTGAGCAGTGTGTCAGGTGTACAGGTGATGACATCCAGGCCAGGGTGAGGTGTTGAGGTGATGTGGTGCTGTCCTGCAGGAGTCATGTAGTCCAAGCCGTAGGAAGGAGAGGAGGAGGAGGAGGAGATAGGTAATGTGTTGGTAATATGCAATTTTCTTTGAACTGTATCATCAACTATTTTCTCCTAGAATGTACAATACATATAGATTTTTTATTACTGTTGACATAATTAACTATTGACATTTTCTACTAAAACCTTGTTTTAACTTTGTGAATGTTCATTTACAAAGTAAATGAACAGATTGTTATGTAGCTGTAAGAGTATGTCCAAGATTTTTTCAAACATTATAGAAAACTTTGAAGTCCGTTTTGTATTTTGGAATGATTGGAGCTATTTTTTGTATTTAACATTCCATCTTGATGCAATCATTATTACAGATCAAACTGATAATAAAACTTCAAGGCTACAAACATGAAAGGTTTTATATTTCAGCAAAGAAAACATAATGCCCCACACGCACGCACACACACACACACACTCCACTTTGTGCTGTCCACACACACACACACACACAGTCCCATGTCAACCATACAGTATTGCTTTGAGTCCACACCCCCGCCACAATGGTGTCACTACAACTAACACACGCACACTTCCACGCTCACTAAAAACTAAGGAATGACTGAAGAACACACTCTTAAGTAGTCCAAGATTATTTGTAACACCACCACACACACACAACCATCACCCTGCAAACACCCTTGAAACAGAACAAGTCACATGTGCTGGTGCTGGTGTCTGCCACTCTACTATTATGACAAACTTGTGTTAAAATTCATCTTTGTTATAGTTCATCTGCCTCCATCCGGTGTAGAAGTACAGTACCATCAATGTCAAGGCTACACCGACAGGCTACACCAGGTGACTCCTAACACAAGTCCAAGTATTAAGTAGCATTGTTTTCCTATAGACAAATAGCAATCACTAGCAGGAGGAAATTAACTGGATGTGGATGATAAGACTGACTAGCACTGCAGCACCACGCCAACACACACACACACACACACACACACACACACACACACACACACACACACACACACATACACACATACACACAAAGGACGACTGCTTCAGATCTCCAACAAAACCATAACGTGAAATCTATAATCAATAATAAACAAAAAATCAAGTACCTGGTCGACATTACATCACTCGGATATCCACCTTAGTAAAGAGTAATATGAAAAACAAGATTAAGTGAGGCACCAAACACTCTCCTTAAGGATACAGGACAGGATATTAACTCCTAATAACTTCCTAATAACCAGAAATGATAACTAAGTCTATATATATAAGAATTAAACACTCGCATCCCTGAAGAAGAACAAGATGAGTGAGTGAGCGATGTGAGTGAGAGTTGCAATGCTTCCGAGTGGATAAACATAATAATAATAATAAAAATAAAGGATATTAACTACAATTTCAATCGTCTCGGAGTCACAAGTCACCAAATTGCCGGGAGAGGTGAGGTCCCTTCTTGAATGTCTTTTTCTTCTTGGCTTTGCTACCGGCCGTGTTTGGGGCGGGCGGTGAGCCTCCGGGCGGGTACTTGCTGTGGCGTCTGGAGTAAGGGTTGGTGAAGTGAGGGTCGCGCTCGGCTACACCAAGCTCCTGAGACACCTGTTGGGGGGGGAAGGGAGAGGATGTAAAGGAAATCACACAGTAATCCAATTCAACAAGTAAGACAAAGAAATCTATCATACACACCAAGTAGATGAAGCTGTTTGTGTTCTTGTCGAGGAACTTGGACTGTGTGGCAAAGAAGAGTCCCCAGGTTAGAAGCAGCTGCCAGGGCTTGTTCTGACGCAGCAGCTGGTGGGTGAGGTCAGGGAGGTGCAGCAGGATTTCACCGAGGAAAGCTGTGTTCTCTAATGTCTGGGATAATGCTGCAGCAAGGAGGGATAAGAAAATAATTACTTTCCTGTGTTAGTTGTTGATTAATTTATAAGATATTAGACGAACAACTGTGAGAGAGAGAGAGAGAGAGATCCTACTCACCATCTCGCACCCTTTCATCTTGAGGGAAGTCCATGCCGGGGATGTAGCCAGCCTCTCGCAGCCTCACCTGACTCAGCTCCAACACCTGAGGAAAATACATAAGAACATAAGAAATGAGGAGACTGCAAGAGGCCAGTTAATGACCTACACGAGGCAGCTCCTTGTCCTCCACCCTTGGAATAGTTCAATATTTATCCATCCCACCTGTCATCCCTATCCATACTCTGATCCAACTGTCTTTTAAAGCTACCTATTGACTCACCACTTACTACGTGTCTACCCAGCCTATTCCAATCGTTCACCACTCTGTTAGTGAACCAATATCTACCTAGGTCTGTCCTGAATCTAAGTTTTCTACCTTGTACCCATTTCCACGTGTCCTATCCTGACTACTAATTTCTAAAATCTGATCAATGTTTCCCTTATTAATTTTTTTTACCCATTTGAAAACCTCAATCATATCCCCCTCTTGCCCTCCTTCTCTCTAGGGAGTGGAGATTAAGACGTTTTAACCTATCTTTGTAGGGTAAATTTCTCAGCCCCTGAATCATCTTGGTCATTCTTCTCTGGACTGCCTCCAAGGAGCCTATATCCTTCCTATAATAAGGGGAACAAAATTGAGCTGCATAATCTAGGTGGGGTCTAACTAGCGCTAAATACAACCTCAGAATGACCTCAGAACTCCTATTTGTCACACACCTACTAATAAATCCCAGTATTTTGTTGGCCCTATTTCATTAGAAGCCCTTCGGTTTTATCGATTTTTGCCGATTCGTCAACTTGTCAGCCCACCATAACACACTCACAACACAACACACTCGCCTTCATCTATATCCTTGTAGGTTGTCATGTCCTAACACTTCTTTTACTGTACCTAACACGCTATAATTAACACTCTTGGATGTAAACAAATAATTACGGTGTTTTTTCCTCATTTGTTCCTTGTATTTTCCGTTTTTCTTTGTGTTATGGTTTATTTAGGCTTTACTTTCGGTTTGAATAATTTTTATATGTTCTATTCTATGGTTTATATTGGTTTAATTTCATTATTATTGCTTTATTCTATTATTCGATTCTATGATTGACCTTAGAAATAAACATTTTTCATGAAATAAATACGAATCAAATATAATAAATGTTTATGTAGGAAACGGATAGGTACTTCAAACGATTTTTTAAAGTATATATAATTGCTTTCCTGTGTATAATAAAAATCTCAATTTTGGTTTAATATATACGTGACCCACCAGTCAACGCACGGCCGCCACCTAAGGGTACTTGTTGAAACTTGTTGATGTTCTTATATTAGGTTACTTATATGAAAAAGGCAGAGATACAGTTAAATATAAAAGGAATTATATAGGGTTTTTTTTATGTATAACTAAATAATCAATGTATGTTTTAAGATCAACTCATTTCTCACATCTTACCTCAAATGCTTTCGAGGCAATAATGTTGACCATCTTCTGTTGCTTTTCATTCTCCCTGAAGTTGAGTATGGTCTCCACGGCAGCCTTGTGTTCCGCCCGCCGCTGCTGGAACAACCCCTGGACTGATGCTAAGTTAAGGAACACACACCGAAGCACACCAAGGAAGGAGGAGGATGAAAAGGTAGAGTGTCGTTGATACTTGATTGAATTTAACTCTTAGAACTTTTAGAATTTCTATCTCACACTGAAAGCATCATTGTATCTTCAAAAATAATACATAAATAACTAATAAATCAAAAGCCCAATTTCCCCTTAACAACCAATTAAACATAACAACCTATCATACATACATACATACATACACGTGTCACTATATCAGACTATAACATAACTACATAACCACCTTACACATAGTTATCAATAATCAATCATAAAAAGGATACAGATGGTGACGGGATTGCTGGCCTTCACCTCGTGTTTCCCTAAAGACTCACACAGCACCCACAGCACCACAGACACCAGGCACCTCATAGCTACTCACTACACTCTCCTCACCCAACATTGACTACTACTCTCTCTCTCTCTCTCTCTCTCTCTCTCTCTCTCTCTCTCTCTCTCTCTCTCTCTCTCTCTCTCTCTCTCTCTCTCTCTAAGGTGCCACCGAGGCCCGTCCTGTCCACTGTCTCCCTTCCCGTCTCTCCTTCCTGTCACTTTCCTCCACTTTGTTTACGTCACTTTGATGCGGAGTTTTTGCCTTTGTATCGGTACCTCCTAATGTTGTTTTTGTCGTGTTGTAAGGTTGTTATTTCTCTCTTTCTTGTTGTTTATTTTTTGTATGTTATTTGTTTTTTGTGTGGTTATGTGTTGTGGTAGGTTTGAGTGTGGTGGAAGAGTTTAATAGGAGTTCAATAGTGGTGTTTGGGTGTTGATGGTGTAACGTTTTGCGCCTCCTTCTCCTCCTCCTCCTCCTCTTCCTTCTTCTCCTCCTCCTTCTTCTTCCTGTAAAGTCATACCAGAAAGAAGATTATAATTAACATTTTAGATATATACACTTCAATTACATCAACTAATTTATATTCAAATATTATATTAGTCCATTTGTTATTGAATTCCCTCTGAACCGAATCATATCAAATCATTTCAAAAACATCAATATCAATACCACTTTAAATAAAAATTCACTCTTCAAATATATTAACTAATTTTATCTTATGACTATTTTCACCTATTTGTTATTGAATTCCCTTTAAAACCGAATCCCGTACAGTCACCTTAGCGGAGCCGGATACACACGCAACCCCGAACTCCTCCGCTCTAGACGTGCGGCGTGGCGTCATTCTTCCCACATTTTGACATATTCTTCGCAAACTTCAACCAAAAACCGGCATCATGAGTCGTCGAAAGTTTGATGAGATGTCGGACTACAGTAAGAAACCATAATAACTATAATTATACCCATAGAATAAGTAATAGAGGGTGATTAGCGGTAGGCGGTATCTCAGGCTGTCTAGAATGAAGAGAAATTTTGAGTTAATTGACCTTATCTGGATTATTTACACACCTGGATGGCTGTTTTAGGCCTAGGCTGGAGGGTATAGTGCATGTGGAGGGTGTAGTTATGCAGGAGACATTAAAGGAGTGATGGTTTAGGTTATATATAGGTTAATTATATTTTTTTCCAGATTTTGCTGAACTGTAACGAAGGAAAATTTTTGGGAAATGCTCGATTTTTTTTTTGTTTGTTTATGTACATATTTGATTTTTTTTTATGTGTGTATTGATTTATTTTTATATTGTATTTGTTATATTTATTTATTGTATTTGTCTATTATTTATTTATTTGTTTATCTAATCTATTTATTTATTTGTCTGCTATCTATTGATTTTATTTATTGTATTTATCTATGTCTATGTGGTCTAATTGATGTATTTAAGTCAATGATGTACTTGCTATCATACTTAAGAATTATTATTATTATTATTATTATTATTAATGAATTAGGTTTTGTTAACTGAAATACGTGAATATCTGTGAATCTATTGAAATTTTTGCTATATTTTCAAAGTTTTATAATATTTTAACGTTAATTTTGTTTCCTCTTCCTCATTATATCATATTATCTTTTATTTATTTTTATTTACCTCAGGTGATTATAATTTACTAATTTTTATCTTTTTCTAGAGATTTTTTTTTTCTTTTATCTCTCTCTCTCTCTCTCTCTCTCTCTCTCTCTCTCTCTCTCTCTCTCTCTCTCTCTCTCTTCCTTATTCTATTCCTCTCTATCATTTCATTCCTCTACCTTACTCTCCTCCTCCTCCTCTTCCTCCTCTTCTTCCTCTTCTTCCTCCTCCTCCCCACAGCACCTCAGCACGGCACCTCACCACGTCCTAACCTCACGTCCTCTCCTCTCCCCACACAGACTCCTCACCTGTCCATCCTCCCCACACAGACTCCGGCCGGGACCGTAAGAGGCGCCGGACGGATGCTGTGGAGATAGAAGACCGTCTTGAATCCCTCATTATTAGAGTGGGAGAGAAGGTAAGTGAGAGAGAGAGAGAGAGAGAGAGAGAGAGAGAGAGAGAGAGAGTGAGTAAGTAATGAATATATGTTCCTATAAAGTGAAAAATATAGATACAATAACCAAATAAGACCTAAAAAACACACACACACACACACGCACACACACTCACACTCAACACACCTTACCCTCACAGAGCACCTCATCCTTGGAGAGTAACCTGGAGGGCCTAGCCAGTGTGTTGGAGGCTGACATCAACAACTACAAGGGTAAGATACTGAAAATCCTGAGTGACTGTGCCGTGAAGATGCCCGAGAAGACCACCATCTACACTACCCTTGTCGGACTCCTCAACGCTAAGAACTACAACTTTGGAGGAGAGGTAAGGGGGGGGAGGGTGTGTGTATGTATGTATGTGTGTGTGTGTGTGTGTTTTATTTCCATCTATTTTATATGTGTATCTGTGTGTGTGTGTTTTTTTATTTTATATTTTTCTTCTATTCTATACGCATGTCTCTGTGTGTGTGTGTGTGTGTGTGTGTGTGTGTATGTATGTGTGTTCTTATCTCTACCACCCCTTACAGTTTGTGGACATGATGGCACGCAAGCTGAAGGAGGCAGTGAAGGCTTGTATGTGGAAGACAGCACGTTACGTCCTGCGCTTCTTCTCGGACCTTGTCAACTGTCACGTCATCTCCACCAACTCACTCCTGCAGCTGCTACACACCTTCCTAGACACGGCCAGGGACGATAACTCTCCTCAAGGTAATGTTATGCTGCACTAGTTATATTTATTTATTTATTATTATCGTTTTTCTCTTTCTTTTTCTCTTTTTTTTCTTTGCTCTCTCTATTGGTTCATTTTCTTTCTTCTATTCTTTACGTTCTTCCTTCCTTTCCTTTCCTTTCCTCCTTTCGTCATCACCTCCTCTCCTAATACAATAATATAACACATCTTTTCTTAATATTATTGCATACATTACCACTCACTGATGGAATTATACTGTAGTCTGAGAAAGGAAGATCAACTAATATTCTTTTTATATGTGTGTGTGTGTGTGTGTGTGTGTGTGTGTGTGTGTGTAACAGTACGCAGCGACACCTACGTTTACGCTGTCCTGAGCTGCCTGCCGTGGGTCGGGCGGGAGCTGTACGAGAAGAAGGAGCAAGATCTTGAACGCCTCCTGAAGCACATTGAGATCTACGTGAGGAAGCGAAGCCACAAGCACATGCCGGGCCTCAGGGTGTGGCGATCAGACCGTCCGCACCCCCAGGAGGAATATTTAGACTGTCTATGGGCTCAGGTTAGTGGTGTTGTTGTTGTTGTACTTATAGTTATGTTTTGTTATCATTTGACTAAAGTTATGTCTTGTTATTATTGTTGTTTTGTTGTGTTTTGTTAATAATTTCTAGTGTAAGTGTGTGTGAGGTTGTGTGTTTCTCTTGGTTCTTGTGTTATATTCTTACTTAGAGTTAATTTAGAGTTCAATTTAGTGTCTTCTTCCTTCAGTTTCTTCTTCCTTCACTCTCTACTTCCTTCACTCTCTACTTCCTTCACTCTCTACTTCCTTCACTCTCTACTTCCTTCACTCTCTTCTTCCTTCACTTTCTTCTTCCTTCACTCTCTTCTTCCTTCACTCTCTACTTCCTTCACTCTCTTCCTCCCTTTCCCCTCTAATCCTCCTCCCTCTCCCCTCAGATCTGCAAGTTACGTTCAGACATGTGGCAGGAGAAGCACATTGCCCGTCCTTATGAAGCCTTTGACTCCATCCTGTGTGAGGCTCTGCAGCACAACATTCCCCCCATCACCCTGCCCCCCCACCACTCCGACAACACCTACACCTTCCCCTGGGTGGTGTTCAGGTGTGTGTACATGCGTGTGTGTGTGTGTGTGTGCTTATTACCTGTATAATCTAATGTAAAGGTAGTTTCAGCTTTCCCTCTTCACATACTAGCATTTACAACTTACTAACTAATTATTTCCCTTGTTTGTTTGTTTCCTCTTCAGGTTGTTTGATTACACTGACTGCCCTGAAGGTCCTGTGTTGCCCGGCGCACACTCCATCGAGCGCTACCTTATCGAGGAACACCTTCATAATATTATCAAGGAGTACCACTTAGAGAGGAAGCAATGGTGAGTGTGTGTGTGTGTTTATAGATGTGTACGTATATATGTATGTGTGTTACTATAGAAAACAAACATAACCACACAAACTATAACACAACACAACCTAATATAACTTAACCTAACCTAACCTAACCTACCTCCTCCTCCACCCCCAGCGCTGCCGTACTCCTTGACTTTCCCCTCAAGCACAAGATCCCCCTTGAGTACATGATAGTGGAGGTGGTGATGGCTGAACTGTTCCACCTACCTGTGCCTCGTTACCTGGAGATCTGCTACGGCTCCCTCCTCATTGAACTGTGCAAGCTGCAGCCTGCCACCATGCCCCAGGTGTTGGCGCAGGCTGTGGAGCTGCTGTTTGATCGCATTGATACCATGAATGTGTGCTGCTTTGATAGGTGAGGAGACGAGGGGAGTTACCTGTGTGTGTGTTATAAGGGGAGTGTGTAAAGTTTTTCATCATCATCATCATCCTGTTTGTGTGTAATAATGTCGTCATCCTCCTGGTCAGGTTTGTGAATTGGTTTGGTTATCACTTGAGTAACTTCCAATTCAAGTGGTCTTGGGATGACTGGCTGGAGGCTGCCCAGCTGGACCCTATGCACCCAAGGGCTAAGTTCATCATCGAGGTGCTGCTCAAGGCTATGAGGTAAAGACATGACCCAAGGAACTACTCGAGACTATTATTATTATTTCTCTTTTTCCTTGCATTCTTCTAATTTTAATCTTTTTTTTATTAACTTTTTTTTCCTATTCTTCTTGTATATCTATTTACTGACTGAATATACATTACTAACAGGATTATTAATGCATCCTATTCTCTCCTATCCTCCCCCTCCCTGTGTGTGCGTCCTTCAGGCTGTCCTACCGCCAGAGGATAGCCGAGGTGGTGCCGGAACAGTTTGATTGCTTTGTGCCGCAGAAACCCGAGCCGGTGTACAAGTTTTTGGCAGACACGGCAGGTAAGTGTGGGTCTGAGCGGGTGATTGGTTCATTGTGATTCACCTAACATGGCATAGCAGCGTCTTGTGTGTCTTGTGTGATTGGAATATTGTTAGGTTAGGTTAGGGTAAAAATGGTTGGTCTTGTTTTATTTAACTTGGCGCTGAAATATTATACGTAGTTATAGAGATATTTATAATACCTTACTCATATATTTTTCCCTCCCTCCTTTCTTTTCTTTATCATTTACACACACACACATACACACACACAATAAAAACCACACACACACACACACATCATCCCTATACCATCCCACACACACACAAACACACACACACAATAAATATCTTAACCTACACACTACCATCACCCCACAGACTCAGACTTACCCGGCCTGGACACAGCACAGCGACTAGAGGCAGTGATACGTGCTAAGGGGACCACTGCTGAGGTGCTGCAGACTCTGGGGGAGCTGCCTAACCCACTGAGGGAGAACGACGACTCTGAACCCACACACAACCCTCTTCAGATCCAAGTGTTTGTTCAGACACTACTGCACCTCGGAGCAAAGAGTTTCTCCCATGCCTTTGCCGGCCTCTCAAAGTTCCTGAAGGTGATGGCAGAGTTAGAGAGGGAGAGTTAGGTTAAGGAGAGTTAGTTTGAATAAAGAGTTAGGTTAAGGAGAGTTAGTTTGAATAAAGAGTTAGGTTGAAAGAGAGTTTGTTAGAAGGAGAGTTAGTTTAACCTATCCTAACTTAACCTAACCTAACCTAACTTTCCCTCTCCCCCCCCCCTTCCCCCCTTAGGTGTTTGAGGGCATTGTGGGTGCTAATGAGGAGGCCCAGATCCTTGTGCTGCGTGAGATGCATGAGGTTTGGTCCAGTCACCAGCAGATGGTAGTGATGCTGTGTGATAAGTTCCTACGCACACAGATTGTTACGTGTGCGTCAATGGCAAACTGGATCTTCAGTAAGGAAATGACGTCGGAGTTCACCACGTAAGCTGGGTTTTATTTTGTGTTATTATTATTATGTTATTATTTTATTTATTGATGTACTATATGTATTTATGTATTTATTTATTTATTTTATTTATTTTGTATGTTATTTTGCTTTACATCTGTTCTGTTTTATTTCATTATGTTGTGTGTTTTCTGATATTCTTTATTGTCTATTATTATTATTATTATTGTCTTATTATTGCATTTATATTACTTTATTGAGTGATATTTTAGTTTTGATTTTATTGAGTGTAATTTTCTTATATATATACACACCCATAGTTCCCTCTCACACACTTAGGAGGAGGAGTGAGTGAGTGAGTGAGTGAGCGAGGGAGTGAGTGAAGGAGGGAGTGAGTGAGGGAAGTGCATAGGAAGATCATGAGGTTGTGAGGTTGAATATTCTACCTTCAATAATTAAGAACATTTTGCTGCCCTCACATACCCGAGACTGATCAAGGAGGAGGAGGAGGCGGAGTAAGGAGGAGGAGGCAGTGTAAGGAGGAGGAGGAGGAGGCGGTGTGGAGCAGGATCAATCTGGTGGAAACTGGTGGAGTAGTAGTAGTATAAGGATAGTTTTTTTTAGTCCACACACACACACACACGCACACACCCATTCCCCCTTCTAACCTAACATACATTCCCAGCGGAGGCACCCAACCAGCCTTCTGCCGGAACTATATTTGGGAGATTCTACACGGCACTATACGTAAGATGAATAAGCACGTGGCCAAGCTGCAGCGTGAGGTGAATGAGGCGAGGGAGCGGAGGACTGATAATGAGTCAGATGAATCCTCCTCCGATGATGAAGAGCAGCGGCCTCGACCAAGTGAGGAGGAAATCGAGCGCATGGAGGAGAGGTTGGAGACGGCGCAGGCGGATCAGAAGAACCTTTTCCTTATTATATTTCAAGTATGTATCGGTGTTTTTTTGTTTTTTATTTATTTATTTTATGTATTTTTTGCTATGACTTTTTTTTATTTAGTGGTGTAATAATGTTATCTTTATTTATTTATTTATTTTGACTGTCATATTATCTTTGTTTGTTAACTTTCCTTCCTTCCTTATTCCTTATCATCTCTCCTCCCTCCCTCTCTCCCTCACCCTCTTTCTCTCCCTTCCCCCCCAATCCTCACCCTCTCTCCTCTTCCTCCCTTGCAGCGGTTCATCATGATTCTATCGGAACACTTGGTCCGCTGCGACACAGACGGCCGGGACTTCAACACACACTGGTACAGGTGGACTATTGGACGCCTGCATCAGATATTCATGATGGTGAGTACATGGGAGGAGGAGGAGGAGGAAGAGGAAGAAGAAGAGGAGGAGGAGGAGGAGGTGGTTTTAGTATGCAAGGAGATACAGTAACTTAACATACAGTCTTGACATAATTTTTTAACCTTGGTCTAATCTGTGTGGTGAATTGATAGTGTGTACATGTGACTGTTTCTTAGTTAGGTTAGGTTAGGTAGGTGTTGTTGTTGTTGATGTATGTGAGGTTATTTTTGAGGTAATATTTTCCAGTTTTTTTGAGAAGTTATGAGTATTGATGAGATTCTATGACTGTTTTATTTCATGTGCTTTTATTCTATGACTGTTTATTCCATGTGTGTTTATTCCATGGCTGTTAATTCCATGACTGTTTATCCCATGTCTGTTTATTTTCTTAATGTGTTTATTCTATGAGTATTTATTTTTTTAGTGTTAATTTATGAGTGTTTATTCCATGTGTGTTTATTCCATGTGTGTTTATTCCATGTGTATTTATTCCATGACTGTTTATTCATGACTGTTTCCTTCCCCTTCCCCCCCTCTCTACAGCACAACACCCAAGTGGAGAGGTACAGCCAGACTCTCAGCACACTGCTCTTCACCCAGGACCTAGAGCCTCATATTCTGGACGCATTCAACCAGTTCGTCGCACTGCGCTCATAAGCCTTCACTCATACCCCTCATACCCCTGATACCCTGAACCTCATACCCCTGATACCCTGCCCCTTATACCCCTTATACCCTGACCTCATACCGCAAACCACCTCTTATCTTAATCCCATTCTCCTTAAACTCTCTATTTGACTTACGTTCTTACGCTAAATTTTCCTCCTCCTTACTTTTTCCTCCTTATACATTCTCTCCACTCTCCTATAACCCTCACAGCCTATAACTGCCTCTAAGCCTTATTCCTGTCATCTATAGTCTTATTCCTATCATCTATAGTCTTATTCCTGTCATCTATAGTCTCCCCCTAAAAGCCTAAAGTCCAGTTCTCTTCTCTACTCTTCCTTTATTCAAGTATTATTGAGTCTAATTTCTATTTTATATTCCTAGTATTGTCTCTATTGAGGTCTTGGTTATTTTTCTTCTTTTTTTCTTATATATACATTTCTCTCTCTCCCAAGATTAATAATTGTATGTATATTTCTGACTTTATTTTATTTCATTTTTATTATTGTGTGTGTTTGGTAGGATTGGATACAGCTGTGTGTGTGTATGTATGTGTGTTTGTCTTCTTGGAACAGTCACAGCACAATGCAAATAGATAAAAACATACATACATACATATCTTTATCACATTCACAGTCATAGGTTGAGAGATGTGTGAATTACAAGATGAAGAAGCGAAGAAAATAATAATAATAATAATAATAATAATAGAAGACTTACTCTCACTTGTACAGCTCCAACACACTCTTTATGCAGTTAGGAACAGTGTCTAGCAGTTAGGATTGAACAGGTGGTGTGTAGATGTAGCAGGCTCAGAATGGTGATCAGGTGTGTGTGTGTGTGCGTGCGTGTGCGTGTGCGTGTGTGTAATGGTGACTCAGCTTTCATTGTAGCTGCAAGGTGTGTGTGTGTGTGTTTTGCTGGTGATGCATGTTTCATAGCCACACACACACACACACACACACACTTTCTCTCATGCATATATTTTATTTAGCTCCTGTTGTAGTGATTTATTTCGTTATATTTGATTTTCATTATGCGTGTGTGTGTGTGTGTGCGTGCGTGTGTGTATCAATGACGAATCTAAATCAATATTCAGAGTAGAGTTAGCAGTACGTACATGTCCAATAAACAACACACACACACACACACACTTGCCTTACATATAGAGAGAGTGTATGTTTGTATGCTTTCATCTTCCCTTAGTCTTCTCTTTCTTCCTTCCTTCCTTCCATACACCCTTCCCTTCCTCCCTTCAGTGCCCTTCTTCCCTTCATTGCCCTTCATTGCCCTTCCTGTAGTAATAGTAGTAGGTGGTGAAGGGATAAAACATGCAACTTATTTTACTGTGTGTGGCTGTTCATTTTGTATCCTTGCAATGGGAGTGAGTGAGTTTAGGGAAGAAAGTTAAGTTATTTTTTTCCCACAGTGAGGTTTAAGAATGATAATTGTGTGTGTGTGAGTGTTAGGGGAAGAAAGTTGAGTTATTTTTTTCCCATAATGAGGTTCAATAAGGATAATTGAGTGTGAGTTAGGAGGGAAAGAAAGTTAAGTTATTTTTTTCCCACAGTGAGGTTTAAGAAAGATAATGTGTGTGTGAGAGTGAGTTTAGGGGAGAGAAAAAAGTTAGGTTCATTCTCCCGTAATGAAACTTAAGAATGATAAAAACCTTAGTTAAGTTCACAAATGATCCCACAATGAAACTTAAAAATAATTGTGAGTTAAATGATAAATAAACTAAATAAATTCACATCTTGTCCCACAGTGAATCTTAATAACTATGAATGAGTAATGAAAATATTAACTTTATTTTACCCTCACAGAGCAACTTTAAAATAATGATGATAATAGAAATAATAATACAATAGTGTCATTATTATTACATATATCTTATTATTATCATCATCATTATCATTATTATCATTATTATTATCATGTATATATACGTATGTGTGTTAGACGAAAAAAATATTAGTGTATTATTAAACATTATACTCCCACAAGTTTTGGTGTGTGTGTCTGTCTGTCTGTTATTCACCATGGGTCTGGAGGATCACGCGTTGGACTATTATGTATGTAAGTATGTATGGTATCCTCCTTCCACCCCCCCCCCTCGGACTGTTGTAGCATAGTAACCCCCTTGCCTAAGTACTATATAAGGCGGAGTTACGTACTATTTAAACACTATATAATGACACTATTTAAACTATATAATGAATGCTTCAACTATTAATTAAGATGATGACTATATTAGGGTTGTAGGACCCACTATATTATTCAGTTTATTCATGGATTAGTTATTCATTATTATTATTTTTCTTTCTATTATACTACTACTACTATTACTATTACTACTATAGTGACATTATTATTATTATATGATGATGATGAAGTGTGTGTGTATATACAGTATATAAATAAATCCAAGACATAAACATTACTGTATGGTGTATATTATTTGACAATGCATTCATAGATCTATAGAAAATATGTATATAAAACAAATATTTCTCCTACAGTGTAAAAAAAAAAACGATTTATCCTACAGGGTGATCAAAAAAATAAGGGAAGTATAAATAAGTATCTTAACATTTACGTACAAATTTTTTTCTCTTCAGGATATTCTTAGATACAAAAAAAAACAAAACAAAAAAGGTCGTTAACTATACAATAATCTCCCTTTAGCCACCATTACCACATCAGTTCCTATTGCAGCAAGGTTAGTCGGTTGCACATAGCCCCACACACACACACACACACACGGCTATTAAGGAAGTGATGGGGAGGGAAGGGAGGGAGAGAGGAAGGGTAAACAGGTGACAGACAGACAGACAGACATAGAGAGAGAGACAGACGGAGAGAGGGGTAGGGGAATGACCTTGAATCCTGCCCTTAGAATTTATATCTACATCAACATCACCTTTATTCCTCTATAGCAACACTCGACACCACATTTTCTAGGCTATGTGCACCCCTTGTGATGTGTGCTTGTGTATGCTAGTGGTCTGTGTGTGCGTGTGTGTGTGTAAATCAGTGTTGCAATAAGGGTAAGCTATAGCAAGCATTGACCTCGTATGTGAATAGCTTAGTTAATGTTGGTTATTTTTACTACGCCTGTCGTTCTATATATACAATTCATATTTTTATTATTTCATTACTATAGTTATTACACGGGTGAAATGAAGTATAATATAAATAAGAACAGGTATGTAGGGATATTATTCTATATTTAACATTTCAAGTTGAGATTTACGACAAAATAGGATTAGTTCTACATTTTTCGCTCATGATTTCCGGGAGTAAATAAATTATACAATAGCTTACACCACACACGCAACAAAATAAACTATTAATCTACACCCTAACATAATATAAACACTTATAATGCCTCGTGAATCTTAAAAACACTGAGAGAAATTCATATATAAGTTCGCCATGAAAGAGAGAAACACAAGCTTGTAGGTGTAGCAGCTAGACTGTCACCCAATGCAGTCTAATACAATTTTAATGGACGTAACCTTGGGCTCATTATCAGTCTAATAGATGCAGCCTTTCCTCCTTCCTACCCCCAACCCCACACATAGAAGCAGGCGCAGCTGGGAGCTATATTTAGGACATTAATGGGGAACTTATGTAAACCAGACACCATTTGTATATCTATTGCATTAAGTATTGAGTATCTATTTATACTTTTTTCTAACACACGACTGTTCTAAATCCTTTCTAATTTTATTAATCCTATAGTTTAGTTAATTTGTATCTATTTATACGTATTATTCATAACACAATCATCTTTAAATTCTTTCTAAGCTTATTAATCCCTAGTTTAGTTCATGTAGTTTATCAAGGTTGAAGAAAATGGATTGTTACTAGAGGTGTGTTAAGTTAAGTTAGGTGTGTGGAAATAATATATACGTGTTGTTAATTCTTAGACATGCATCGCTTCCCTAGTAATGCCTGACTCAGCACGGAGATAAGAAACTTTAATCCTTTGTATGGAAATTCATCCACCTCCAGCTATATCCAGATTCACAGAAAGAACGAATTGAAAATAAAGACATAGTAGGAAGCGTGTCATTTCGTAGGTCAACCAGTTTGTTTATAAATCATTATTATTACTATTATATATATTTGTAGGTGTTTCTAGTTATATTATTAAATGTTTATGAGTGTGATTCAGTTATATAGTAAGGAAATTATAATAAGCTAACGACCGTTACCCATTTTAAATAGCTACGTAAATAAACAGAATAAATACATAAATAAATATGATAGTAAGTAGTCTCATCAAAATATATCAATACACATACAACTATAGAATACATAGGAACACCCACAGGCCAGCCATTCATAAATATAATCAAAATAGAAACAAGTAATTATATCCTCGTAAATCTAAGGTAAATTCCTTCAAAAATAAGCGTTATATAGAGACTGACCCTCCCCTCCCCTCCCCCCCTAAGCCATCTCCTCCAGACATATCCGGAGGAGGAGTAGGAGGAGAGGAAGGAGGAGGAGGAGGAGAAGGAGATAGGCAGCCAATAGGAAGGGAGTTCTGAACGCGGACCAATGGGAGAGAGTGTTCCAGGTGAGGGTCGGGTGGGAGAAAGCTGCTCAGGTGTGATTGTTAGTGTGTCGCTGGCAGCTGGTGGGGGAGGGTGTGCCGCACTACCTGTCCCGGGTCATTCACAACTATTGCCTATAACTAGTGAGGGAAAGTTTGGAAAAAGTTCAATTCCTAGTGTGGCTTGAAATTAAGGTTGTGTTTGTGTGTGTGTGTGAGTGAGTGTGTGTGTTTGTTTGTGTGCGTGTTTGTTTGTGTGTACGTGTGTGTGTGTGTCTCGTGGATTACACCTGTGACCCCCGAAAGCAGGTGAGTTAGAACCTTGGGAGGCAGGTGACCACTACTACCTTCACCTCCTCCTCTTCTTCCTCCTCCTCCTCCTCCTCTTCCTCCTTCATCTTCTTCCGTATGTAAGACCTCCCTTCCTTCCTTCCTTTCCTTTCGTTTCGTTTCTCTTACTTTCGTTTTGTTTGATTCGTCTATTGTTTTTATTTTGTTCTTCCTTACCTTTATATTTTTTTTTCATTTGTTTTTCGTCTTAATTTCATCTTCCCTTTTTTTTTCTTTTTCTTTTTTTCTTCTTCCTTCCTTCCTTCTTGTCTTTCAAACATATTTATTTGTTATATATTATTATTAGTATAAATGTATCTTTTCTTCTATATATATTTACTATTAATATAAACCTGATATATATATGTGATGTATATTTTCAATGGCTGACTATTATTATTATTATTATTTTTCGTGTATATATATTAATTTATCGTCTGAAAAACCGAGGAATGTGAAATATTTAGCGAGAGAGAGAGAGAGAGAGAGAGAGAGAGAGAGAGAGAGAGAGAGAGAGAGAGAGACAGAGTAGTAATAGTAATAGTAATAGCGTTTGTTTTTATATAGATGAAAGTAATAATTATATATATTTTTTTCCGGGTTTAAATTATTCTTGTTTTACTTTGTTTGAAAGTTTATTTTTATTTTTATTTCGTCCTTCCGTAGATGTTTGTTAAGTGTGTGTGTGTGTGTGTGTGTGTGTGTGTGTGTGTTCTCTAAGGAGGTTACAGCGCCAGATAGACAAACACACACACACACACACACACACACACCCGGATGGCCTGACCGATAATCAAACAGACATACAGACAGACAGACAGACAAACAAACAGATAAACAGACAGACGGGTGTGGTAGCAGGTGCACACACACACACACACACACACACACACACACACCTTCCTGGTTCCTCTCGTCTTCCTGTGTACATGCTGACCTAGTAGTAGTAGTAGTAGTAGTAGTAGTAGTAGTAGTAGTAGTAGTAGTAGTAGTAGTAGTAGTAGTAGTAGTAATAGTAATAGTAG
>JAPQNM010000033.1:2765355-2768918 GCA_029783475.1 Metacarcinus magister
GAGAGAGAGAGAGAGAGAGAGAGAGAGAGAGAGAGAGAGAGATGGGGGGAGAGGGGGCAAGAACATGTGCCTGGCCTCGTGTGTCCTTGTTGGGGGGGAGGAGAGAGAGAGAGAGAGAGAGAGAGAGAGAGAGAGAGAGAGAGAGAGAGAGAGTAAAGGTAAACTCATACTTCCCCACCACTAACCCCAACCTTCCTGCAGCATCTCTATCATGGCTTTTACAGTGAGGTTGGGGGAGGAGGGGAGGGGCTGCTGTGTGTATGGGTGGGGGATGGGGGGGGGGGCTTATGTGTGTATGGTGGGGGTTGGAGGGGGGGGTGTTGAGGTCACATATCTGGGCCAGGCGTCGCGCAAGGTGGTACTAGGAATGGGACGGAACGGAACGGAACGGAACGGAGAGCCGCCCGCCATTACACTAGATGCGCTTCCCTACCCAACCACAACTCTCCGCACTCTACCTAGTTATCCATCCCTCACGCCCTCTACAAGCAATATTAACCTTGGTAAATCAACATGCTACTACCACCTCCTATATATAGTAGATACATGCCTGGTAAATGAAGTAACCTAGCCAAGGGAAGGCTATATACCCACTTAGCCGGCCATGACCTTGAACAGACAGGAAACACGACAAGACACAAGACCGCTCGCTGGCATCTCCTTCTCCTCTTAACGGAAGCATCACTCGCTTATCTCGCGTCTATAGTCACTACCTTTACTACTATCTATATAACTATTAAAGGAATATATAAATAGACCTAGCTAGGGTAGTTATAAAGAGTGGGAAGGGTTGAAATACAGTCGGATTCGTATTTAAAGTTCGCTGGGTTGAGGCGAGACGAGAGAGAGAGAGAGAGACAGTGATGGTGGTGGTGGTGGTGGTGG
Source organism: Metacarcinus magister (assembly GCA_029783475.1). Classification (NCBI taxonomy): domain Eukaryota; kingdom Metazoa; phylum Arthropoda; class Malacostraca; order Decapoda; family Cancridae; genus Metacarcinus; species Metacarcinus magister. Next base: position 2,766,241 of record JAPQNM010000033.1, read on the forward strand.
GGCGTTCTGACCTCTGCGCGCGGCCTCGTCTTGCACCACGTACGGCATCACAAACCCTTCCTTCCCTCCCTCCCTCCCTCCACGCCCTCCCTCCACGCCCTCCTCCCTCCACCACACATCGCTTCCTCTCTTCCTTGGAGGTCGCAAACAGAGCGGGCTGATCCACGTCTGCAGTAGAGGGGAAAAAAAAAAGGTGATTGTTGCCCACGCCAAAGTCAAGGTTGAAGGAGGGAGGTGGAGAGGGAGAGGGAGAGAGTCCTTAGCTGTGGTTCCTGCGTAGGAGTTGGTATCCCAGGTGTAGGATGCCCTCTTCTTACCACCCCCTTGCTATACTGACCCTACCCATGCCCTAACACCCCTGTAAATGCCCCTAGAGTAGTGAGTTGAGGTAGTGGGTTCTAAGGGGAAGTAGGATTGAGATGGGGAGGTGAAGGAGTGTTAGGACTCCGTAGGATGCTTATGTTTGGGGTGAGGTTGACGGGGTGTGGATAAACAGGAGTGGCGCCCGTACCTCGACCTTGGCTACACCTCTATGACTCCCCTCTCCTCCTCTCCTCCTCCTCCTCCTCCTCCTCCTCCTCCTCCTCCTCCTCCTCCTCCTCCTCCTCCTCCTCCTTCTCCTCCTCCTCTTCTCCCCTCTCCTCTCCTTCTCCGACAAATACCTTTATATTACACAGTTTGCCTCGTCGTGTCATGCCTCCCTCACTCTCTCTCCTCTCTCTCTCTCTCTCTCTCTCTCTCTCTCTCTCTCTCTCTCTCTCTCTCTCTCTCTCTCTCATACGCGATTATCTTTCACGTTTCGCTTCCTCTCACATACTTTTTTTTCTTCTTTTTCAATGGATCGAGAGGTTGTCTGTCTCTCTCTCTCTCTCTCTCTCTCTCTCTCTCTCTCTCTCTCTCTCTCTCTCTCTCTCTCTCTCTCTCTCTCTCTCTCTCTCTCTCTTCCCATCCCTCCTCTCCTCCACACCTGACTTTTTCTTCCTCCTCCTCCTCCTCCTCCTCCTCCTCCTCCTACAGCCTCCGGGCATGGGTTGGGGCGCCGGTTTGAGCCAGGTGGTGACGGTGGGGGGGTCTCTCTCTCTCTCTCTCTCTCTCTCTCTCTCTCTCTCTCTCTCTCTCTCTCTCTCTCTCTCTCTCTCTCCATTGCTATACCACTGCTACGGAGATTTGAATGCTGTCTCCTCCTCCTCCTCCTCCTCCTCTTCTTCCTCTGCATTCTTTCCTCAATTTAAAGTTTCGTCAATTTGTTCAATGATAATAATGTTGATAATGATAATAAGTGTGAGAGAGAGAAGAGAGTAGAGTGAGAGAGAGAGAGAGAGAGAGAGAGAGAGAGAGAGAGAGAGAGAGAGAGAGAGAGAGAGAGAGGCTTACATTTGCTGTTTTCTATGACTTTCTATAATAGTGTGAAATTATTTGAACTTATTAGAGAGAGTGAAGTGACTGCATATTGCCTCTCTCTCTCTCTCTCTCTCTCTCTCTCTCTCTCTCTCTCTCTCTCTCTCTCTCTCTCTCTCTCTCTGTGTCTCTCTCTCTCTCTGTGTCTCTCTATTTCATTTTACGATTGATGGACATGAAAGCTGCACCACCTGAGAGAGAGAAAGAGAGAGAGAGAGAGAGAGAGAGAGAGAGAGAGAGAGAGAGAGAGAGAGAGAGAGAGAGAGAGAGTTCAAGGTTCAACTGCGAACGACAACATAGGATCTGTAAACCGAGCTGCCTTTGAGAGAGAGAGAGAGAGAGAGAGAGAGAGAGAGAGAGAGAGAGAGAGAGAGAGAGAGAGAGAGAGAGAGAGCTAGTTAGTGATATTGACTTCCTCTCAGTCTTGAAAGTTAATAATAATAATAATAATAATAATAATAATAATAATGTATATAAAGGAAGTAAAATAAAATAATAAAATAGAGGAATACAGTAAACAAAAAAAATAAACAAATCACACACACACACACACACACACACACACACACACACACACACACACACACACACACACACACACACACACCCCTTGCAATGTATTCATGCATACACTTACACCTTCTACTTCAATACAGGTGTTTGTGTCCAGGTGAGAGAGAGAGAGAGAGAGAGAGAGAGAGAGAGAGAGAGAGAGAGAGAGAGAGAGAGAGAGAGAGAGAGAGGCAGAGAGGGAGTGATGGTTACTACCCCTTTACAGTGTGTTTAAAGTGTGGATAGCGCAGGAGGAAGTGTGTGTGTGTGTGTGTGTGTGTGTGTGTGTGTGTGTGTGTGTGTGTGTGTGTGTGTGTGTGTGTGCGCGTCAATTCATTATTACATGACAGTTGGTTTGGAAAGAAGAGAGAGAGAGGAAAAAAAAACTATGGCTAGAGAGAGTTATAAATGATAAGTATAAAGAGAGAGAGAGAGAGAGAGAGAGAGAGAGAGAGAGAGAGAGAGAGAGAGAGAGAGAGAGAGAGAGAGAGGTGTGCATATGCTACCTGTTGCAGAATCATTTGACTGCATAAACAAACACACAAACACACAAACAAATAAATAAAAAGGTCAACTTAACTATATATACCTGACATTATTATTATTATTATTATTATTATTATTATTATTATTATTATTATTATTATTATTATCATTACTATTATTACTACTTTTTTTTCTTCTTCATCCTATTCATCATCATCATCATCATCATCATCATCATCATC
>JAPQNM010000033.1:2769018-2784018 GCA_029783475.1 Metacarcinus magister
TTCCCTTCCCTTCCCTTCCCTTCCCTTCCTCCTTCCCTTCCCTTCCCTTTCCCTTCCCTTCCCTTCCTTCCCTTCCCTTCCCTTCCTTTCCCTTCCCTTCCCTTCCCTTCCCTTCCCTTCCTTTCCCTTCCCTTCCCTTCCCTTCCCTTCCCTTCTTTTTCCAACTCTTTCTTCCCTTCCCTTCCTCCCTCCAACACTCCTTTCATCCCTCCCTTCCTTCCCTCCTTCCCTCTCTCCCTTCCTCCCTTCCTCCCTTCCTTCCCCTCTCCCTCTCTCCTTCCCTTCCTATCTCATTGTCCTCCTTGTCTTCCTTCTGTACATTCTTTCATTACCTCTTCTCCTCCTCCTCCTCCTCCTCCTCCTCCTCCTCCTCCTCCTCCTCCTCCTCCTCCTCCTCCTCCTCCTCTCCCTTTCAGTTCCTTGTTCGTTCGTAAATTCAATGTTATAAAAGTTAGTTCATAAATCACTCAAATTAAAGAGAGAGAGAGAGAGAGAGAGAGAGAGAGAGAGAGAGAGAGAGAGAGAGAGAGAGAGAGAGAGAGAGAGAGAGAGAGAGAGAGAGAATAATTGACTAATAGGAAAGGAAATAAATATATAGATAAGAAAAAAATGGAGGAGGTGAAGAGAGAATTTAAACTTGTAATTACCTCTTCCTCCTCCTCCTCCTCCTCCTCCTCCTCCTCCTCCTCCTCCTCCTCCTCCTCCTCCTCCTCCTCCTCCTCCTCCTCCTCCTCCTCTTCCTTCTTTCTTTCTTTTTCTTTACCATGTGTCTGGGATTATTAAGAGAGTTACGTGAAAGGAGTCTCTCTCTCTCTCTCTCTCTCTCTCTCTCTCTCTCTCTCTCTCTCTCTCTCTCTCTCTCTCTCTCTCTCTCTCTCTCTCTCTCTCTCTCTCTCTCTCTCTCTCTCTCTCTCTCTCTCTCACCTTTTTTCTTCTCGTTATTCACTCTATTTATATATCTATTTATTCTCTTTCTTTCACTCTTTCTCTCTCTCTCTCTCTCTCTCTCTCTCTCTCTCTCTCTCTCTCTCTCTCTCTCTCTCTCTCTCTCTCTCTCTCTCTCTCTCTCTCTCTCTCTCTCTTTCATTCCCTTTTGTATTAATTTGCATTTCGTCTTCATTATGCAAAACGAGACAAACAAATAAACACACACACACACACACACACACACACACACACACACACACACACACACACACACACACACACACACACACACACACACACACAACATTTAACATTGGCAATACTTTTTTCCCACGCTAAGTAATATTTTCCCACGAGTCAGTATTTTTTCCCACGCGAGGGAAATTAACCTAAAAAGTAAGGAAAATATCAATAAAAAGTGTTAAGTATATGGAAGGAAGGAAGAGAAAAAGTGTATTAGTCTGTTTATATTTTACCGAAGAGAGTAGTAGTAGTAGTAGTAGTGGTGGTGGTGGTGGTGGTGGTGGTAGTGGTAGTGGTGGTGGTGGTGGTGGTGCAGGAGGCTGGAGCGTACGTCCTTCCCCTTTGATAGCCAGCAGAACACTGGCTGGCTCCTGCCTGGCTACCTAACCTCTGCCTTGCCTTGCCTTACCTTCTACTGCATTGCAACCTGAATCATTGTTATTATCATTGTTTTTATTATTATTTATATTATTATTGTTGTTGTTATTACCGTTGTTATCTTTATTATTGTTGTGTTTACTTTTAACAAATAATTCCCATAAAATTTTCGTGTTTTTCGAGATGAAACTAATTTTCTGAATTTCTGGCCCAAATAACACCAAAATTGGGGTCCAATTAGTTTATCGCATTTTACTACTGAACTGTTAGTTCTACAGGAAAAATACACGTAATCAAATGTATTGAGTTTAATGAGCTCTATTTAAAGCTGTCATCACATTTTGAATTACTTCCATAGTTTGCGAGAAAATTACGTTGTGATAATTAAGTTGTGAAAATACAAATGTGTCATTTTTTCGGCTATTTACATTCTAATTCCATTTCGTTAAAGCGGAAAAGAACGGGTTTCCTTTGATCTTTCTTGGCTATTCTATACATTTATTACGTTAACCTCATACTTTTCGAGTTATTTCAAAAAAGAGTATTTCCGTCTGAAAACCTAAGGGATCACCCTGATGATTTTCATGAAATTTTCAACACCTCAGAATTTCATGAAAATTGGAACACGATGGTTATCAGGCACGACCAACACGAATATGGACTCAGTTTCTCATTACTACTTCTATTACTACTACTACTACTACTACTACTACTATTGATAATAATAATAATAGTAATATTTTTATTTTTGATTACTGCGTAGTAATAATAGTTGTGTCAGCAGCAGTAGTAGTGGTAGTAGTAGCAGTAGTAGTAGTAGCAATAATAATAATAATAATAATAATATTATTATTATTATTATTATTATTAGTAGTAGTAGTAGTAGTAGTAGTAGTAGTAGTAGTAGTAGTAGTAACAGTAACAGTAATAATAGTAGTAGTAGTAGTAGATTGATAAGAACCTATATACTATTATTACAAACATTAATAGTTTATCCACATTTACAATAGTTATCCTAACAACAACATATCAAAGAAAACATTACAAAATGAAAATATTAATAAGTAAAATCACAATACTAACAATAATAAGAATAAATTAATAATAAAAAGTTCCTAAAAACAATATATGATAATTAACACTACAATAACAACAACAATGATGATAATAATAATAATAACAAGAGGAGGAGGAGGAAGACGCCATTTTTAAACCCTCAGTAGTGTCAACAGGTGTCATTGGTCTTACGTTTTCCTGTTTTCCTGTTGTGCTGTGGTGCTGTGTGTGCTGGGATGGCTGCACGAGGACGGACAGTCATCCAGGGCTCCCTCAATACCCTGCAGGAGGCGATGAAGGACTGGAAAAACGTGAAATAGGTAAAAATATGACTCGGTAGGTTTAAAGTTTAAAGAGAAGTTGAAAGTTTAATTTTGGTATTATTTTACATCATCACCTGAATACTGTAGATAATAGTGTTTTAATGTTACATTACCTGATGCATTCTGAGAAGATTTTCATAATTACATTTCCGTGACAAATTCCTAGTTTGTTAGATATTCAATGTTTTCTGTGAGACCTTCTCTTCGGGAATAAGGTAAAGTTGAGTTGTGTTTGAACAAGGTTATGTTGTGTGTCAATGTAGGTTAAGGTTTGGTTGACTTAGGTTTTGTTATGTTGTGTTTATTTAAAAGATATCAAATGTTTTCCATGACCAAAAATCGGGTGTTGGGCGAGGTGCAGACGCCATTTTTTTCGTAGCCACACGCCAGGTTTTGTGAGCATCAGTGGATTGCACGTTCGTCAGTAGGTCATTGTTGGGTTATGTTAGTGATTCTGGCGCCTTGTTTATAGTGTAAATCATTGTATTACGTCTTCCCCCAAGAACCCAACACACCCACAAGTCACTACACTTGTTGGGGTGATGAGGATATCTTTTTATAGAAACATTCCCAACCGAAATAAATGTCAAAACTATTCGAAGTGGATCAAAATCTAAAGGAGTTCAATTACCTTCACCTTTATTTCCCTGCATCGCTAACTTGGGGTCATGTAATGTAGCTTATTATTATCTAGATACAATCCCTTAACTACCACATACAACCTTCTAATTGTCACGTACAGTCTTTTAACAGCCACGTACAGTCTCCTAACAGCCACGTACAGTCTCCTAACAGCCACGTACAGTCTCCTAACAGCCACGTACAGTCTCCTAACAGCCACGTACAGTCTCCTAACAGCCACGTACAGTCTCCTAACTGCCACATACAGTCTCCTAACAGCCACGTACAGTCTCCTAACAGCCACATACAGTCTCCTAACTGCCACATACAGTCTCCTAACAGCCACGTACAGTCTCCTAACAGCCACATACAGTCTTCTAACAGCGACATACAATCTTCTCTCTCTCGCTCTCCTATTACTACTATAACTATGTGTGTATGTATGAATGTACGTATATATATAAGTATATAAGAAATTAATTTACTACTTCTACTATTACTATTACAGGTAGACATGTTGGAGCACCTAACCCAGCAGGGAGATGATCAGTGTTTACTATGGCAACAGAGGTGACCATTGTTCCATACAGCCTGTGAGGGAGGAGAGCCTGGCAGAGCGTTGAATATCTTGTCGTGGAACGGTGAGAGGAAGTTACCTTTTTGTAATTATCCGCTGATCTGCTTGGTTTGAAGTGTTTATATTTGTAGGGATAATAGGTTAGTGTTTGGTCTGTTTGTGTGTTAATTGGTGTTATGTTTTGATGCTTAGTTTGGATATAATAAGTGTTAATGTATTTTGTCATCTAATATTTTTCCTGTTTATAAGTCAGAGTTGATCTTACCTTTTTTCATTTTTCCGTCTTTGGTGTTTGTATATAGTATAGGGAAGATGTATTAATTCTTTATCTATTTGTATATAGATTTGTGCTTCCTTAACCTCAACTAATCACCCACAATTCCCTAAGTTCCTATGAGATCAACGAATGTTACGACCAATATTAATGCACCCAAGGAAAAAATAGCTTCCATTATTTTTCATTTTCCCACTGTATCAATATAATTTTTGTTCATACACAATATAGACCAACCTTTTATCTACTACCACACCAAAAATCAACCACACAAACTACCACACTCAACCACATTAGTCACTTTTCTAGCATCAACCAAAATTTATTCCACCCACTTGAAGAAAAAAACATCTCACATTATCTCATTTTCTCACTTTCACACAAGATACCCCAACCCTATACCCACCACCACACCAAAACTCAACTATACAGACACATCCAGTTATCCGCAATCTTCATCCGCAGGTACAAGACTGGGAGGTGGTGATCCGGACCTAGTTGGAAGGGACGGGTTGGTGCCTCTAATGGTTTGCTGAGTGCCGCTTATAAGTAAAGATCCGCTGTACTATTTTACACACACCATGAAGGTATATAGGTACGTGTGTGTGCGCTTTTTTATGTGCCTATGTGTGTGTGTTTTATTATAAGTAGTTATAGGTTTTATAGACAAATATTAATTAAACTCTCAGTAGTAGTAGTAGTAGCAGCAGCAGGAGTAGCAATAATAGTAGTAGGTTTTATAGACAAATATTTATTAAACTATCTTCTTCCAGACATCCAAGTACCACCAGGGACTGCCACAACTTCCACCCCGTTATCACCACCACTAAGAGAACACATCAATGCAAGTTTCCGCTCCATCCATCCACCAAGAGGACTGAATACTCAAAGAAAACACTCCACGCCGGTCCAAACGGAATCTTACGTAGATCACCGGAATGAATAGCTCAATGTATACAGCCTTCAGGAACGTAGCAGCAGCTTGATAGGGAAGATTTTGTAGTGTTAAAAAGATATATAGATGTGTGTGGTGTTAGAAGACTATTGTTGGCAGGAAGTAAGGCGTTTTCTAAGGAGGCAAGTGTATGCATGTTTATTCGTTTCTATAACTTTCTTTTTTACACCCAGGCTAGACACTATTGCTTCCATTTCTGTCGTGTTATTCATTCTTCCACCTCCTCTTACCACTTATATAAACTCCATCTTCACTTTGACATCTCCTCCTCCTCCTCAAACTAATTCTTAATATTATGATACGCTCTCCTCTTCTGTGCATGAATATCAACTCTTTATAATGTTAGAATGTCATTTATTATTATCTGATCTGTGTGTGAAAGTGCTAATTGGATCTGTTGCTTAAAATAATATGTAACCTTAGCTAATTTAAGTCTCAGTCATATAATAGTTCATATGAATAGTGGAGCATGTATAAGTGTAGGTAATAATGTGTGTAGTAATAGCCAACTGTCTCCCATTACGTGAAGCCGTGAAGACATTGACGGGCTCGTAGAATCTCTTCAACTTTATTTTTCAAGCTATTTTGTGTATACTTAAACTGCTGCTCTGGCTGGCTGGGCAACTTTCTCCTATATATAAGTTGAAGAAGAGAGTTATCCAGCCAGTCTGAGCAATTTGAAGAGATTGTAAAAGTCAGTGAATATGTTCCCAGCTTGGCGTAATGGGAGACTGCACACGGCTACTACTACACACATTATTTCCTACACTTACTTACCCATCCTCCACTATTCACATTAACTATTAGAGGATTCATAAAGACTATATTGGTTCGTCGAGACTGAGATTAGCTAAAGTAACATCCTATTTTAAGTAACAAACCCAATTAGCACTTTGACACAGATCAGATAATAATAATAATAAGGGAAGAGGAGAGGAGATCAAAGTGAGAAGGGAGTATAAACGTTGGAATAGGAAGGTTAAAAGGTAATTAAATGAAGTGTTTTGTATAAAAGTCGAGCGAGACTAAAATAAGAATGTGTTTAAGGAGGTCAAGAGAGGAGAGGAGGAGGTGGTGTCAGAGGGAGAATTAATTAAAGTGTTGAGAGGAGGTGGAAGAATGAATTACACGACACAGATGGAAGCAATAGAGTCTAGTTCTTTGTAGCCAAGTATTTCAGCGGATACTACTACAGGTTTTCATTTTGTTCTTGTATTGTAACCGATGTTGAATACTAATAAATTCCAAACCACTATTTTCTTTATTATTAATCTCAATTCCTAATTTGATCGCATCCATGTAGTTGAATGAGCTTGGAAGGCTTGCTGGGTACACTCGTGGAATCCTCCCCAACACTCCATTGAGGCACAGACAGGCACCTCTTCTTCACCTGAATGTGCCTCCACGTGATGTTCCTTTGTTCTTGGTCTGGTCTGGTCTGGTCCATCAGTCTGGAAAATGCAAAAAAATATAAGTGACGAGTTCACAGAGAATAAAAAGTAGTGTGGTGTTTACTGGCATTAAACAATACTAGACTGGTAAGTGTGGTGAGCTCTCATCAACCCCACCACCAGGCTGTATAATAGCTACCTAGTCGGATAAATTTGGATAAAAAGAAGTGCATATATAATAATTTTATCACACTTGCCACAATAACTGATCAGTGTCCGGCCTCTGGGGTCTTGACTGGCATTAAGAAACACTGGACTGGTAAGTGCGGTCACCTCACAACTGAATCCTGTGTCAGATGGAGAAAAAAAATGTGTTAGTCTGAACACTAACCTGTCTTCACCTATCAGTCAACTAAACTTCAATCCTGGCTCACGGCAGCTTCTTGGAGAGAGGTATTAGCGTTGTCGTTAACCCTAGCAGCACTATATGCTGTATATAGCTACCTAGTCATGTAAATTATGATAAAAAAAATGTTTTCATATATAATTATGATTAAATCCTTGTCCCAGTGAGTGGCAGCCCGTCCCGTTCCCTTCACCCAGCTTCCTTATTACACTAAAATGTATCCTGATAACCCACTTTTCCGTCAACTTCCCCGACATGCAACCAAACTTCACTGCTAAACGTCACAGCTAACAAGAATAATTATTACTAAATTTAAATATCTAAAATTCACTTGCATCTAAACCTTAACCAAATAAATTAAATAACCACTCACGCCTTGACACAACACAACTAACTAAAATAGTGTGTATGCGTGTGTGTGACGGCGCGCGCTCCTGAAATTGTCGATTTTCAGAAAGTTGACGGAAACAATCAGTGGCAGTCCTGGCATCTCTGGAGCCCTGGGCGAGAACATACAAGCCTTGTCAGTGCCAGCAGCGGATTTGTTAGGTTTTAGGAGACACTTTTTGCTAGCGTCTGTTAGTAAACATTGCTTGTTAAGGCCTTAATAAAAAAAGTTACTGATTGCCGTATTACAGCTGACTGACCATGCTGTGTCGCCCCTTGCCACAACTGGGGCACTACGAGGCTGCCTATACCAACATAACTATATCAACAAAGATGGCGACGGTAGGAGGAGGAGGCGGATTGAAGAGAGTGAACTTAGACACTCTCCTCTGCCGTCTCTGCCATCCACCCTGCAGCGTGTGTTACCCAGAACCCTGCCAGGCCCTGTCAGCCCCCAAAACAAAGGGGCGTTGGACTGGTAAGTGGGCGGGGTGGGCGGAAATGGGAGGCATGTCATTTTGAGGGATGGAGGAGCAGTAACACATCATTCCTCACCACTAATAGTGGTTGGATATAAAGAAAACATTACCTATTAAGCGTAAATAACCTCAATAAATAATATGAACAGACTTCAACAGGCCCGCTAGGTGGCGGCCGTGCGTTGGCTGGGGGGTCACGTATATATTAAACCAAAATTGAGATTTTTATTATACACAGGAAAGCTATTATATATACTTTAAAAAATCGTCTGAAACAGCTAATAGGTCCCTACATAAACATTTGTTATATTTGATTCGTATTTATTTCATGAAAAATGTTTATTTCGAAGGTCAATCATAAAGTTGATAAATAGAATAAAGCAATAATAATGAAATTAAACCAATATAAACCATAGAATAGAATATATAAACATTATTCAAACCGAAAGTAAAGCCTAAATAAGCCATAGAAAAAAGAAAAAAGGAAAAAACAATGTAAAAATGAGAAAAAAACACCGTAATTATTTGTTTACATCCAAGAGTGTTAATTATAGCGTGTTAGGTACAGTAAAAGAAGTGTTAGGACATGACGACCTACAAGGATATAGATGAAGGTGAGTGTGTTGTGTTGTGAGTGTGTTGTGGGTGTGTTTTGGTGGCCTGACGGGCTGAAAGGCTGAATATAGCACTAGGGATGTACACCTTTTTCCTTCCTTTCTACCATGTATAGTGGAAGGATAGAGGAAACAGTGCCTATTAAGCGTAATAACTTGATATAACATCACAGAACAGGTCACAGAAGAAGAGTAGGATGGCGGCCTCATATAACACATCCTTCATGTCCCTTGGTAGATAAAATAAAATATATGCATTTCTTTTACGAGTCCTATAATTACCTCCTGAATGACAAATAACATGAAATGGACTTATTACCGGCCATCATGAATCCTCTTTAACAATGTAATTACGAGTTAACGAGGTGGTTAGGTCGTTAAACAAGGTGGGGGGGCGGCGAAGGGGACTATCACCACTTCGCTAATTAAAACAACGATGATTAACACTTAAATAAATGTTAAAACAATATTATTTTTATCCTTACTTCTCTTTTCACTAAATTGTTCACCAAAGCAATAAATAAAACAAAACTACACATCGATCACCTCACTCAATTGATGACTAAAAAGAAAAAAAAATATATATAACTACCGCTTAATTTATCACACCTAACCATACTTATAATTTACTATATATATAAAACCTTGCCTTCAATACTAACAACTTACATATAACAATTAATAATAAATGAAAAATATCAACTTACCGTATATACACACACAAACACGCACACATATACACACACGCACACACACACACACACACGTCTTCTCACTAGAATATTTCTGGAAAACTAACTGACTGCCTCCCTCCCTTCGTTGCTAAGGCCCTCCCCTCCCCTCCCTTCCTCCCCCAGTCCTAGTTAAGTCACCCCCCCTCTCGTTATCACCCCCTCTCTCTCTCCCTCTCTTCCTTCCTTCCTTCCGTCTCCTTATTCCTCATTACATCGTTACTCTTTCATTTCGCATCCATTCCTTCACTAATTCCTCTACTTTTCTATTTAATTAATCACATATTTAGAGAGTATAACCTTTCCTAATTGTTTTATTTGTTTTATACTTAACCTAAACTACCATTCCAACATTTTTTTTCCCTGGGTCAAATATTCCTTCAGTTTATAACCCATAACACGCCTTATACAGCCCTATTTAACCTTTATTTGTGGGTTACATCTCTTCCTTATACTCTTATGGTAGTTTTTAATGTATTAGAAACTTACTTACGGTTTTATGAAGACAGATATTGTAGAAAAAACTTAATTAACGTGTGGGTGGAGCCTCTTGAAATGTTTGCTCTTGTTCCACGTTCTTGATCTTGGGGTGTTTTTTTTTTTTTTTTCTCTCTCTCTCTCTCTCCTTACACTACAACATGATAATAAGACAGTAAGGGATAATAATGGTATATTTGGTACTGCTGGAAGATTATCTGCTTATATGATACAAAATTACAATTCTTATATACATCCCTGACATTACCTTCGATACGTACACAGATTCTTATGTACACACACATACACACATACATGACGGGAAGACGCACACACACACACACACACACAGCCCTCCCGCACACACGCACACACACATAATAGCTGCATTTCTTGGAAGTTTTTATATTTTTTTTATTAATATTATTCATTTATTTGCTTAAGAGTGCACGAGTAAAAATGAGATGAGATGCAAAAATTATCTTGCTAATATTTCCTACAATAAATAATCGTTACATTATTATTTATATTTATGTATTCATTTGTTTTTTTTTCTTCTTTTTATTTTTAAACAATTTCGTGTTTCCTTTACTCTTTATCTATTATTATTATTATTATTTTTTTATTTTTATTTCCAACGCATTATCATCACTATTTCCGTTCTAGTTTAGCCTCTATCAACGGTTTCTATTCTATCGTGTTCATTTCTATTATTATTATTATTACGTTAAGGCGGTTTGTGGCGGGAACATAATTTAATAACAATAACTCTAATAATACTTTCATCACTCCTTCCTTCACTATCAAAAGCTGTAATATATATAATTTTTTTCTCTATGCATTCTACGATACTTGAAACGAAAATCAAGATACACAGCAAATTATTTTCCATTTCCTTTCGTTTTCCTTCCTATAAAAGCAATATATTTTTTTCTAACACTATTTTTTATCTAGTGTTTCAATATTATCCTTTCCCGTCCTTCACCTCCTAACCCTCCATCCTTGGGTCCTACGGGATTCCTGACGGAGGGAGGGAAGGAGGATGGGTAAAGGGTGCGTCAAGGTTAAACAATGATAATTAATACCAAATAAATAATAAATAAAAGATAATTCATTTCCTTCCTTCCTTCCTGACTGAGCTTTATGCTTGACAAAATACAAATACAATAATGTGACCTATTTATTCATTCCTTTATGTAATTAATTAATATATCATTGAGTAGTATTAAGGGGGATAAGGCCGACACCCGTACATAGATAATATTGGAATGAAATTATATTACTTGTAGTGGTGAAGGCCTTTCTCTCTCTCTCTCTCTCTCTCTCTCTCTCTCTCTCTCTCTCTCTCTCTCTCTCTCACACGCATACTTATATAGTGTTTACAAGAGGCTAGAATAGTACATGTTTATTAAGTAGTAGTAGTAGTAGTAATAGGAGGAGGAGGAGGAGGAGGAGGAGGAGGAGGAGGAGGAGGAGGAGGAGGAGGAGGAGGAGGAGGAGGAGGAGGAAGAGGAAGAAGGGCTTAAATACTACAGCATAATGAGGCACAATTGTCACAGCAGACGTTTGACAGACTGTTCTAAAGCTCACACACACACACCCGCACACACACACACCACACACACACACACACACACACACACACACACACACACACACACACACATACAAAGGCTGCTCGGCCCTTACAACGCTGTGATCGATCGTCAACAATATTATATTCTACGATTTACTTCCATCATTACTAAATAGTCTTATATATCCTTATGGCTTTCAATAGTCACGTGAGCGAGTACAAACCAAAGTTCAATCGATTGCATTATTACTCCGTTTCCTTCCCCACCTGAAGTAGTATTATTATTATTACGGTAGTCTTGTATCCCCTTTTAATTTGAGTTCGTTTTCTTTGTCTTGCTGAGGAGACGCGATGAAAACGAAACAAAATGAGAATGCATGACCAACCCTGCATGACTCCCGCCTCCCCGCCTCCCTCGCTTCCTCCTTCCCGCCCGCCCGCCCGCCCGCCTGCCTGCCTGTCTTGCCTGCCTGCTTTGGTTCTCTCACCGGCTTAGGCCTCGAGTCGGCTGTTAGCTGTTAAAGTAAAAAGTACATCTGAACGGTGAGAGTTGTTGAGGTGTGACCTTGGTTGGAGTGGCAGACGGGAGTGTGAGGGTAAGGTTGATGGTGATGGTGGTGGTGGTGGTGGGAGCAGGCCCTAGGCAGGCTGAGGCAGGGCGTTGTGGAGTGGAGGCCCTGAACGAGTGTTGGGTGAGAATGCATCGAGGAGGAGTGTTGGGTGAGGGTGAGGGCGGGAAGAACAGTGCTGTGATTGCTGCAACAGTAACAGCAACACTTGTGATTCTTGAAGGGCGGCGGGCGGGGTGGCAGGGTGGGTGGTGTTAGGGCGTCACCACCACCACCACCACCACCTGGGTGTGCCCGCGCATCACCACACTAACAAAGAGGCGCCACGAGAGGCAGATTTACCATGACTGAGCTTCGTTACAGTAATCTGTCCGTCAGGCCGTGAAGGAGCCTTCCTGCAGCCCCGCTGAGCCGTGCACGCACCCACACACCCACAACACGGCGGGCGGGCGGGCAGTGAGGCGCGGCGCGGTGCTAGCCACACTCACGCTTGCTAACAACGTTCCGCTGGTGATAACAAGGAAACAATCGATATAATTCAACATCAACAGTGAGGCGTCAGGTATTTTGATTCTCTTTCTCTCCCTCTGTTCCGCGTGGGTGGTGAGCCTGGCCAGGCAGCCAGGCAGCCAGGCAGCCAGGCACACGACGCCTGCTGCTCGTCAGGTTCAAGTTGACATGGTTGCATTAGCCTCGCGCTGCCCCCCGCGGCCCACCTCAGTCCTGGGGGAGGGGGGACGCGGGAAGGTCCTAAGACTAGTAACAAGGGGGGTGGAGGGTCGTTCTTAACAAGGGAGTTGGTTCTAACAAGGTAATGAACAAGTTGTGTAGTTCACGGTGACAGTCTGAGGCCGGGGTCACACCCAGCACCCAGCACACGGGGTCACACCAGGGGTCACAGGTCACCCTGCACCCTCAGGAACACATCACGGTGTGAGTCTTGTATCAACACAACACAGTCACGCGCACACAGCGTGCGTGGGCCGCTGCCCCGCACACACACGCACACACACACACGGCAGTGACCTACAGGTTCTGGAGTGAGTCCTTGTCCTCCGAGTATCCGCTCTCCTCGCTGATGTTGTCACCCTCCAGCCGCGCCATCTTGCCCTGGCCCTCCCCCGCATCCCCCAGGATGTGGTGGTGATGGTGGTGGTGGTGGTGGTCAAGGCGGGAGTCCTCCTGCTCGCCTCCCACCTCACACGCCCCACACGACGACCCGCACGAGTCACAGTGGGACCCCAGGGACTCAGGCTGGTCAGAGGTCAAGGACTCCTCCCCAGGGGCCGCCAGGGTCAGGTCACGGGCCAGAGACGCCAGCAGCCCGAGGTCATCCGCACCGGGTTCCACCTCCTCCTCCTCCTCCTCGTGTGTATCACTGCCACACCGGCCTTCGTCCTCGTCCCCAGCCTCCTCCACGGCCTCCAGGTGGTCCAGGGCGGGGAGGGGCGGCGCGGGGCAGTACATGAGGTCAGGGGAGCCGTAGCGAGGCGAGGAAGGCACGTGATGCTCCACCCTGCCACTGCTCCCGCCCTTCTGCACCACCACCTCGACGTCCTCATCCTCGTCCAGCATACAAGGGTCCTTCCCGCCGCTGGCCGCCTCACTACCAGAGTCGTAATCCACTAAGATATCCGACGTGGTGTCTGATACAGTGCTTGACCCCCCCACGTCCTCCCCCGGCTGGAGGTGCACGGACGGCGCCTCACCATCATCACTATGCACTTCTATGCCATCCTCGTCTTCCTCCTCCTCCTCAAGTATCTCCTCAATGGCACCGAGCTTAGGGGCGCTTTTTGACCTCTCCAAGGGCGGCCTGTAGTTTGATCCGCCCGTGGAGAGGAGGAGCTTCCGGCGTGGTATGGAGGCGGAGTCATAGAGGGCGTGCATGAGGGAGAGACGGGCGTTCTGCCTCACTACCTTCTCCCGACGGAACTCCTGAAGGGCGGTAGCAAGGCGAACACGTAACTGCGTCGCCATAGCCTGAAGGAGGAAAGGATTGTTGAGTAAGAGTGAAGGATTGTGAGTAGGAGTGAAGGATTGTTGAGTAGGAGTGAAGGAAAGGAAGGAAAGAGAAGGAATTATTATGAGGTTAGGAGATTCTCTCTCTCTCTCTCTCTCTCTCTCTCTCTCTCTCATTAAAATTGTGAATAAAAGAGAACAAAAGAAGCGGGAAGGGGAGAGAAAATGGTGAAGAGAGAGAGAGAGAGAGAGAGAGAGAGAGAGAGAGAGAGAGAGAGAGAGAGAGAGAGAGAGAGAGAGAGAGAGAGAGAGAGAATAAAAAAGAAATAGCATATGCATACCACTCTCTAAACCACCCACACACACACACACACACACACACACACACACACACACACACACACACACACACACACACACACACACACACACACACACACACACACACACACATCACACCCTTCCTTAATACCCTTTCCCCTTCACACACACACACACACACACACACACACACAATCACACAAACCTCCCTTTCTTTCTTTCTTTTCTCACACAAACCTAACCACAAACTACCTCTCTCTCTTTCACACACACACACACAATCCCTCTCTCTCACACACACACACACTCTCTCTCTCCCTCTCTCTCACCTCAGCCTTAGTGTTCTTAGGGCATAATACAGCGTGACATCTTAATTCCTGCTTAAGTCTCCTCCCTTCGTGCCGGTACACCCAGCAAAACACCCTGGGATACGCCGGGTGGGCTGAGCAGTAGGTAACCCGGTGTGCCCAGTACTCGGTCAACCCGTGCTCCCGCGTTACAGCACGTAGACCAGCACCGCAGATTGTGACCTGTTTGGGGTAAGGTTAGGTTAGGTTAGGTTAGGTTAGGTTAGGTTAGGTTAAGTCACACATTTAGGGAGGTCACACAATTTGAATCATATTAAAAACAACATAATTAAAGAAAGTAATGACACGGAAATGCATATGAGAGAGAGAGAGAGAGAGAGAGAGAGAGAGAGAGAGAGAGAGAGAGAGAGAGAGAGAGAGAGAGA
>JAPQNM010000033.1:2796518-2799018 GCA_029783475.1 Metacarcinus magister
AAATATTAATGATAAAAATAAATATTAATGATAAAAATAAATAATAATGATGAAAATAAATATTAATGATAAAAATAAATATTAATGATAAAAATAAATAATAATGATAAAAATAAATAATAATAATAAAAATAAATAATAACGATAAAAATAAATAATAACGATAAAAAATAAATAATAACCATAAAAATAAATAATAACGATGAAAATAAATATTAATGATAAAAATAAATATTAATGATATAAATAAATATTAATGATAAAAATAAATATTAATGATAAAAGTAAATAATAAGGATAAAAAATAAATATTATTGATAAAAATAAATATTAATGATAAAAATAAATATTAATGATAAAAATAAATAATAATGATAAAAATAAATAATAATGATAAAAATAAATATTAATGATAAAAATAAATATTAATGATAAAAATAAATATTAATGATAAAAATAAATATTAATGATAAAAATAAATATTAATGATAAAAATAAATAATAACGATAAAAATAAATAATAACGATAAAAATAAATAATAACGATAAAAATAAATAATAATGATAAAAATAAATATTGATGATAAAAATAAATATTAATGATAGAAATGAAATATTAATGATAAAAATAAATAATAACGATAAAAATAAATAATAACGATAAAAAATAAAAAATAACGATAAAAATAAATAATAACGATGAAAATAAATATTAATGATGAAAATAAATATTAATGATAAAAATAAACATTAATGATAAAAATAAATAATAACGATAAAAAATAAATAATAACGATAAAAAATAAATAATAACGATAAAAATAAATATTAACGATAAAAATAAATATTAATGATAAAAATAAATATTAATGATAAAAATAAATATTAATGATAAAAATAAATATTAACGATAAAAATAAATAATAACGATAAAAAATAAATAATAACGATAAAAATAAATAATAACGATAAAAATAAATATTAATGATATAAATAAATAATAATGATAAAAATAAATATAATGATAAAAATAAATATAACGATGAAAATAAATATTAATGATAAAAATAAATATTAATGATAAAAATAAATATTAATGATAAAATAAATATAATGATAAAAATAAATATTAATGATAAAAATAAATAATAATGATAAAAATAAATAATAATGATAAAATAAATATTAATGATAAAAATAAATATTAATGATAAAAATAAATATTAATGATAAAAATAAATATTAATGATAAAAATAAATAATAATGATAAAAATAAATAATAACGATAAAAATAAATAATAACGATAAAAATAAATAATAACGATGAAAATAAATATTAATGATGAAAATAAATATTAATGATAAAAATAAATAATAATGATAAAAATAAATAATAACGATGAAAATAAATATTAATGATAAAAATAAATATTAATGATGAAAATAAATATTAATGATGAAAAATAAATATTAATGATAAAAATAAATATTAATGATAAAAATAAATAATAATGATAAAAATAAATATTAATGATAAAAATAAATATTAATGATAAAAATAAATAATAATGATAAAAATAAATATTAATGATAAAAATAAATATTAATGATAAAAATAAATATTAATGATAAAAATAAATATTAATGATAAAAATAAATATTAATGATAAAAATAAATATTAATGATAAAAATAAATAATAATGATAAAAATAAATAATAATGATAAAAATAAATATTAATGATAAAAATAAATATTAATGATAAAAATAAATATTAATGATAAAAATAAATAACGATAAAAAATAAATAATAACGATAAAAATAAATAATAACGACAAAAATAAATATTAACGATAAAAATAAATATTAATGATAAAAATAAATAATAACGATAAAAATAAATAATAACGATAAAAATAAATAATTACCATAAAAATAAATAATAACGATGAAAATAAATATTAATGATAAAAATAGATATTAATGATAAAAATAAATATTAATGATAAAAATAAATAATAACGAATAAATTAATAATAACGATAAAAAATAAATAATAACGATAAAAATAAATAATAACGATGAAAATAAATATTAATGATAAAAAATAAATATTAATGATAAAAATAAATAATAATGATAAAAATAAATAATAATGATAAAATAAATATTAATGATAAAAATAAATATTAATGATAAAAATAAATATTAATGATAAAAATAAATATAATGATAAAAATAAATAATAACTATAAAAAATAAATAATAACGATAAAAATAAATAATAACGATAAAAATAAATATTAATGATAAAAATAAATATTAATGATAAAAATAAATATTAATGATAAAAATGAATATTAATGATAAAAATAAATAATAATGATAAAAATAAATATCAATGATGAAAATAAATATTAATGATAAAAATAAATAATAATGATAAAAATAAATATTAATGATAAAAATAAATATTAATGATAAAAATAAATAATAAT
>JAPQNM010000033.1:2804546-2809546 GCA_029783475.1 Metacarcinus magister
ATTTTACGTATTTTCCTTTCCTTTAATTTCTTTTCCTTAAACATTTCATTTCTTTTTCCCTTACTTTTCATTTCTCTCTTTTCTCCCTTTTCTTTACTTTTTCAGTAATTTACTTAGTTTAACGTCTTTTCACTTCCTGTCCATCTTTTCCTTCCTTTCCGTTCCTTTTCATGTCTTTGCCTTCTTTCCTTTTTTTACAGGGCGTGTGCCTTGCGCGTAGGCTCCATTTTCCTCTCTCTCCTCCTTCTTTTCTCTTTGTCTCTCGACTGCTTTTCCTTTTTTCTTTTTTTCTTTTCCCTGTTTCTCCCCTCCTGGTTCCTTCGGGGGAATGAGAGGAGAATAAGGAGATGATGAGATGAGAGAATTGGAAAGATGTGAAGGGAAGATTGTGATAAATTATTGTGATATATTGTTATTATTACTGTTGTTATTCATGATTTTCTTCCCTCTTCCTTCAGGCGAATATCCATTAATAATACCATTTCTTACCCTCCCCTCCCCCCCCACCCATTCCCTCCCTTCACACACACACACACATTCCCTAACTTTCCTATTACCCACACACACACACACACACACACACACACATCCATTCCTAACCTTCCCCACCCATAACCACACACCCATTTCCCTAACCTAACCATACCTAACCTAACCTAACCTAACCTAACCTAACCTTACCTAACCTAACCTTCCCTAACCTACCCTACCCTAACTTAACCTAACCTAACCTAACCTAACCTAACCTAACCTAACCTAACTAACCTAACCTAACCTAAACCTAACCTACCCTAACCTAACCTAACCACCTACCCTAACCTAACCTAACCTAACCTAACCTAACCTAACCTAAACTAACCTAACCCATTTCCCTAACCTAACCTAACCTACCCAACCCAACACCACACACACACACACCTTATACAACCTCCCATACCCCACACCACCCTACAAATTCCTACCCACACACATACCCACCCCACCACCACACCCACCCCCACCACAACACCCCTACACCCCACACCTCCCCCGTACAGACACTTAAGCTACAGTCGCCCATCCCGTGGCTTGGTGGCCGCCCCCCGAGGGATGAGCCTGAGTGTGGGTTCAGGCAGGAGAAGTGTCACTACGATTGGTACCCTTTGGTGATCGGGATGGTGGTGTCGTTAGTGATCATGGTGGCAGCGCTCTTCCTGGTGAGGTAAGATGCACGCACGCAAACGCACTCAAATATGCACTCAAACGCACTCAAATACACATATACACTCAAACATACTCAAATACACTCAAATATATACATGAACACACTTATACACATGCAAATACACATATGTACACTGACACGCACTCAAACGCACTCAAAAACATACACACACACACACACACACACACACACACACACACACACACATACATACAAACACACACATTCATGCACACATATGTATACAATTGTAACTCCATCAACTGAGAGAGAGAGAGAGAGAGAGAGAGAGAGAGAGAGAGAGAGAGAGAGAGAGAGAGAGAGAGAGAGAGAGAGAGAGAGAGAGAGAGAGAGAGAGAGGAGAAAGGTTAAAGGGATTGTTATGCGTCGTACCAATTAGGTTACCAGTGAGAGGAGAGAGAGAGAGAGAGAGATGCGAGAGAGAGAGAGATGAGAGAGAGAGAGCGAGAGAGTAGAGAGGAGAGAGAGAGAGAGAGAGAGAGAAAAATCCTTATATAGATGAAGTAGGAAAGGAGAAAATGAAGACAGGTCGCAAGAGAGAAAATGTGAAGAGAGGAAGAAAATTTAGGAGACAAGAGAGAGAGAGAGAGAGAGAGAGAGAGAGAGAGAGAGAGAGAGAGAGAGAGAGAGAGAGAGAGAGAGAGAAAAAAAAATATTTGATTAATACATTTTTTTTCTTCTCTCTCTCTCTCTCTCTCTCTCTCTCTCTCTCTCTCTCTCTCTCTCTCTCTCTCTCTCTCTCTCTCTCTCTTTACTACCTTGCATTTCTCTGCCTCCTTCCCCGTTATCTCCTTTAATTTTTTTCTCTCTCTCAAATATCCCTTCATATCTATTTCTCTCTATACGTTCATTTTCCTCCTCCTCCTCCTCTTCTTCTTCCTCCTCCTCCTCCTCCTCCTCCTCCTCTGCCATTTCTCATAAGTAAATCTGTGGTCGAATTCCTATCTAATTTCCATGTTAATTATGAGGTTAGTTTCCACTTCATCTCTCTCTCTCTCTCTCTCTCTCTCTCTCTCTCTCTCTCTCTCTCTATCTCTCTCTCTCTCTCTCTCTCTCTCTCTCAGTTAATCTATCCAATATTAATGTTTTCATACCATCCTCTTTCTCTCACTCTCTCTCTCTCTCTCTCCTACTATGAACCTCCTCTTCTTCTTCTTCTTCTTCTTCTTCCTCCTCCTCCTCCTCCTCCTCCTCCTCCTCCTCTTGACATTCATTCTAGCTTAAAAAAAAATCTTCACAAGGACCAACTAAGCTTCTCAACTGGAGCGTTTTCCACACGTACACACACGCACACACGCACACACACGCACACACACACACACACACACACGGTAATGAGGTTGACATGAATAGCAAAAAGAAATCGTGTTAATATATATGTATGAGAGAGAGAGAGAGAGAGAGAGAGAGAGAGAGAGAGAGAGAGAGAGAGAGAGAGAGAGAGAGAGAGAGAGAGAGAGAGAGAGAGAGAGAATTATTAAAACTAAGAATTAAGTTAGTCTCCCCTTCCCTC
Organism: Metacarcinus magister; assembly: GCA_029783475.1. NCBI lineage: Eukaryota > Metazoa > Arthropoda > Malacostraca > Decapoda > Cancridae > Metacarcinus > Metacarcinus magister. The sequence continues at coordinate 2,807,285 of JAPQNM010000033.1, forward strand.
CCCCCCCTTTCCTCTCCCCCCCTCCCCACAAACTTGGTCAAGACTCGGTAAACTTTCCTCTTATTATCTCTATATTTCACTCTCTTCCTCTTCCTCTTCCTGTTACTCTTTATTATCTTCCCCTTCCTCTTCTTCCTCTTTATCATATTCTTACGCTTTCTCATCTTCTTCCTCCTCTTCCTCTTCCTCTTCCTCTTCCTGTTGTTTTTGTTCTTCTCTTCCTTCCTTCTTCCTTTCTTTAACTTTCTGTTCTTCCTGTTTATTTTATTTTCTTGTTCTTGTTCCTCCTTCCTCTTCCTCTTCTCTTCCTCTTCTCTCTTCTTCTTCTTCTTCTTCTTCCTCTTCATCTTTTCCTTCTCATTTACTATATTATATCCTTCCTCTTTCTCCTCCTCTTCTTTTTTTCTTTACTGATGATCTAACGCTCCTCCTCCTCTCCTCCTCCTCCTCCTCCTCCTCCTCCTCCTCCTCCTCCTCCTCCTCCTCCAACACACAATTAATGACATCACCCTAATTTCAATCTTGAGAATCAGGAGGTAACTAAATGGAGGGAAGATGGGAGGGAAGGGAGGGAAGGGAGGGAAGGAAGGGAGGGAAGGAAGGGAGGGAGGGAAGGAAGGGAAGAAGGGAGGAAGGGAGGAGGGGAGGGAGGGAGAGAGGGACAGTAAGGGTGGAAATGAACGGAAGAGAATAAGAGAGGAGAGGAGGAAGAGGAGGAGGAAGAGAGGAGGAAAGAGAATGAGGAATTGAGGTAAGGTAAACACAATGAGGCCTATGATGAAGGGAGGAGGAGGAGGAGGAGGAGGAGGAGGAGGAGGAGGAGGAGGAGGAGGAGGAGGAGGAGGAGGAGGAGGAGGAGGAGGGAAGAGAGGTAGTGAGATGAGATTGAGAGGAAACGGATGTGTGAAAGAGAGAGAGAGAGAGGAGAGAGAGAGAGAGAGAGGAGAGAGAGAGAGAGAGAGAGAGAGAGAGAGAGAGAGAGAGAGAGAGAGAGAGACCTGCCTACTTAACAGCCTCACTCCCATGTACAGGTAAATGACTCTCTTACCCTCCCTCATTAACACAGGTACGAGCCTTATGGGAGCACCTACCTCTCTCTCTCTCTCTCTCTCTCTCTCTCTCTCTCTCTCTCTCTCTTTTCTCATTCAATCTTTCTTTTGTATCAACTTTCTTCTTCTTCTTCTTCTTCTTCTTCTTCTTCCTCTTCTTCTTCCTTCTTCTTCTTCTTCTTCTTCTTCTTCTTCTTCTTAAAAACGTTTCTTTACATTAACTTTACTTCCCTTTTTACTTCTCTTCTTCCTCCTCCTCTCCTCCTCCTCCTCCTCCTCCTCCTCCTCCTGTCAGACTTTCCTCCCTTAATGGTCTTCACTTTATGTCGCAGTTCCTCCTTCCTCCTCTCTCACTCTCTCACTCTCTCTCTCTCTCTCTCTCTCTCTCTCTCTCTCTCTCTCTCTCTCTCTCTCGCTGTTATGGTCACAAGAAATAGAATACTAACTAACTAACTAACTAACTAACACTCTCTCTCTCTCTCTCTCTCTCTCTCTCTCTCTCTCTCTCTCTCTCTCTCTCTCTCTCTCTCTCTCTCTCTCTCTCTCTCTCTCTCTCTCAGGCACTACCGGTATGAACACAAGCTGGCGTGTTTACTGTGGAAGATTGACATGCGCGAAGTCGAAGATAATCAGCACCCAAGTTTGCGCAGCTCCTGACGCGCAAACTAACAATCATATGAATAATAATACGGTGAGTTAACTTTGAATTATCTCTAACTCTTTAATTATCTCTCTCTCTAATTTTCTCTCTCTTTTTATTTTGTTGTGGGTGTCTGTCTCTCTCCTCCTCTCATATATATTTTAAAAAGTGAGTAAATGTTTCGTAGATATTATTAATTTTACTATCTGTATCTCTCTATCTCTAATTCTCTCTCTCTCTCTCTCTCTCTCTCTCTCTCTCTCTCTCTCTCTCTCTCTCTCTCTCTCTCTCTCTCTCTCTCTCTCTCTCTCTCTCTCTCTCTTTGTAGTTGACGTTGTTTACTTTCTCTTGTTTATTCTTGCTAACTTATTATTCTCCTCCTCCTCCTCCTCCTCCTCCTCCTCCTCCTCTTCCTCCTCCCCTTCCTCCTCCTCCTCCTCTTGGCTATATCCAATTAACTCAATTTTGTTCTTCATCCTTCTCTTGTCTTCTTCCTCCTCCTCCTGGTCCTCCAATTATCCCTTTCTTCCCTTCTTCCCTCTTCTTCTTCTTCTTCTTCTTCTTCTTCTTCTC
>JAPQNM010000033.1:2827046-2847046 GCA_029783475.1 Metacarcinus magister
TTTCCAGTTAATATTCATCTGTATATAATTTCGTTCACTTGTTATATACGTGGATACATAATAAAAAATTACAAACACGTAAATACATAACTAATTTAAACATACTTGTCGTGCTGCCATTAACCTAACCTAACCTAACCTAACCTAACCTAACCTAACCTAACCTAACCTAACCTAACTTAACCTTAACTAACCCTAACACCGGCCTACCTAACCATAACACTTCTCTACGTAATTCAACACTCACCATTAGCCGTCATAATTAATAATGCGAATTACTTAGTGTTTCATGTGTTTCATTGTGTTTCAAGACCCTACATATAGGAAGATAAGAACATAAGAAATGATGAGACTGCAAGAGGCCAGTTGATGACCTACACGAGGCAGCTCCTTGTCCCCCCACCCTTGGAATAGTTCAATATTTAGCCATCCCACCTGTCATCCCTAGTTATTACGCTTAATAGGCACTGTTTTCTCAATCCTTCCACTATACATGTTGAAGAATAATGTGTTACTGCTCCTACTTCCCTCAAATAGACTTAGAAAGGAAGGAAAAAGGTGTACATCCCTAGTGCTACTTTCAGCCTTTCAGCCCGTCAGCCCATCTAAAGACACCCACAACACACTCATAACACAACACACTCGCCTTCATCTCTATCCTTGTAGGTCACCATGTCCTAACACTTCTTTTACTGTACCTAACACACAATAATTAACACTCTTGGATGTAAACAAATAATTACGGTGTTTTTTTCTCATTTTGTCATTGTTTTTTCCGTTTTTCTTTTTTCTATGGCTTATTTAGGCTTTACTTTCTGTTTGAATAATTTTTATATGTTCTATTCTATGGTTTATAATGGTTTAATTTCATTATTATTGCTTTATTCTATTATTCGATTCTATGATTGACCTTAGAAATAAACATTTTTCATGAAATAAATACGAATCAAATATAACAAATGTTTATGTAGGAAACAGTTAGGTACTTCAGACGATTTTTTCAAAGTATATATAATTGCTTTCCTGTGTATAATAATAATCTCAATTTTGGTTTAATATATACGTGACCCAGCAGCCAACGCACGGCCGCCAGCTAGATACCTTATTACACCTTCCCTGGGCCCTGCTAACCCCTGCCGCCCTTCCCTACATTTACTACAGGGACACACTCACCTTTCCTGCCACACCCCTGCCACGTATAGCTGAACCTAACACTTTAAACACCATTATTAGTACGGTGTTAAATACGGGTGACTGTCACGGCGGTAAGGAAGGATGTCGAGCGATAAGGAAAGATGATACATGACTCAATGTAAAGTACTCTTCACCTTATAAGCGTTAAGGTTCTTTTTTATATCGTTGTTTATGCTCTTGACCGGTTCTCCAATAGCATAAAAGAAGAAAGAAAAAAAAACCTATCTATTTTGCGCATCGGTATGTTGTTGTTTTTTTTGGGTGACACAAGGCCAGCAGCGCTATACAGAGCCCTCTAGGGATGGTTGGGCACCAGTAACTAAGCAGTTATGCATGTAAAAAAAAACAAAGCAGAGCGGCCGTGTCCCCAAGCTGCCTTGTCAACTAGCCTTTTGCAGCTTCCTTTTATTCTTATGTTAAGTGGTTATTAAGTAGTTGAATTTACTTTTTTAAATTGTTCTTCATTATAAAACTATCAAGAGGTGTTTGACGTATGCGTAGAGACTTATTATGAGACAGGTCCGTGTACAAAGTCATTTTTACTACAAAGTTGATAATGGCTTCACACACTCCAGCCCTTCCTTCACAACTAAGTTAGGAAGGTTAATGAGGGAGTTAATGATTTAATGAGGATAAAGTAAGCTCCAGAGTTCACCATTAAGTCATACAACGTTAATTAATTAGTAAGATTAAGAGTGATTTGTCTAACCTAAGATCGTCAGGTATGTGGCAATTGACATTTATGAAGAATAATATAGTAATCCCTTTAATTATTTACACGAGGCAATTAAGTAACTATTTATAAGATAGTTTGAATGTAATTAGCTAGCAGATTATTCCTAGGTTAGTGAAATCAATCTTTACCGTCATCAATTATTAGAAAGGTAAGCATAGCGTAGTGCCGGTTCACTACTTACCTTACTGTGAGGTTAATTCTTGCCTTCTTAAGTACCTGTGGCCTTGCTTTCCCCTCTATAAATAACACAGGTGATTGTACTTGTTATCAATACGCTATGGAGAGATTCACTGTTAATCCATGGCACTATTGGCACTGTTGGCACTATTGTTTGCTATGTAGTCTAGCGTTGTAAGGTGTAAACAATGCTGCGTTGTGTTATCTTATCTTGATCTGAGGTTGTCACTAAGTTATCTATCTATATTTGGGTTTTTTTCTGTATTTGTATCCTGTAATATTTCCATGTAGTAATATATGGTTACTATTTAGCCAGAATCACTAATATAACCTAATAATTCCCTATTCTCAAACGCGTAATGCACTCTCTCTCTCTCTCTCTCTCGGGTAGAATCACGTGCTCATGAACAAAAATTTGAATATCTCAGAAACTAGAAATTTGCGGCGGAAATGTAATTAGGAAAATCTTCTCAGAATCTATCAGGTTATGAAAAAATATAACTTTAAATTCTCTAGAGTATTATGGTAAAGATTTAAATTAATACCATAAGCTCGATCTTGGTAGTCTGTAGCTTATGGTCAAGAATATAACTACCATTTAAATAATATCGTAGGATGAGAATAAAGTTGATAGCACTTTAGTCTCGGGTGTGGGAAGAAGTTTCATAGTCTAGTGGGATGTAATTATAGAGGTAAGGAACGGGAGTCCTTCTCAATAATTCACCACCACCACCACCACCTCCCCCTCACACACACACACACACACACACACACATACATACATACACACACATAGGCCTCCCCAAGCTATGCATATCTAATGAGGACTCACCATTGAATTATAGAAGAAAAAAAATCTGTGTCCTTGTATTAGTAATTCATGAGTTGGATGGAGTGTTGAGGATAGGGTGATAGGGTGAAAGGGTGAGCCTCCTGGTGCCTTACAGTGTCACCAATCTCACCACCAACCTTCAGGAAATCACCAACAGATTCATCATCACAAATTTATTACAAAATTAACAATATAGCACATCTTTTTCCCTTAAAAATCTTAAAACTGCGTCTTTTGTAGTAGTATTAATAGTAATCTATACGTACAACAATAATATATTGTCTCTACAGTTTACGAGTGATCAGTTTTCAGGGACGAAGGAAAGAAGGAAGGAAGGAAGGAAGGAAAAGATGATTGATGGTGAAAGTATTGTGAATAATATACACGATGAAGATGATGGAATACAGAAACACGTAATGAAAACCCAACTTCACTTTGACAGATGGAAGATTCCTTAATGAAAGACAAAGTTCAAGATAGAGTTAGTCACTGGAGTCTTTGTAGGTGCAGGGTTAGAATACTTCCTTGACTTGCCAGCACAATCAAGAAGGCATGTGAGAGGTGAAAAGGAAGGGAACAGAGGAGTATAAAAGACAAAGTAACAATAAAGCTCTGAAGAATCCAGCTTCATCATAGAGCATAAGAAGAAGGTCGGAAATGGTACCAAAACAAAATATATAAATATCCATAAATATAACGCAGATAAACTACACGTCATCTTAATAAAAAAAACATATATATGATGCCACTTCCGTGCTAGCCTTTGTAACCTGCTGTGAGTGTGGCCGGGGAGGCATGAGGATGAGGCAAAGAACATGATCATTCTATCCTATCATTAACATCACAACCTCGCACAGAGTCACCTCCGAGTACTAGCATACACCACCTCTGCCTCACCTCACCTCACCTGTGTAGCCCAGATAGACAGGTACACACACAGGTACACACACCACTGACTAGTCCTCCTCACAGGTACTTCAGTATCCTACAAGTCCTCCTTCAGTGTGTCCAATACTGAGGACCATTTGAACTTTGACCTCAAGTGTTAGGTTAGGTTAGGTTAGCACGACTTGCCGCCCAGCCACCACCAGAGTACCGGACGCTTACTTAACTATCATGTCAAGGGTTCGGAATGTACTTGTCTCCATGTGACCTTGGTGCTTCAGGCCAAGGTTAGGTTAGGTTAGGTTAGGTTATTCTCCCGCTGTGAGGAGCTGCTTAAAAGGATATTTGTTCAGTGTCAGGAAGGGTTTTAGGAGGAGGAGCTTGATGTCTCAGGGGCGTGCTGGCGATGGCAACACCAGGCTTCAAAGGGGGGGATGGGGGCGTCCTCCTCGTGAAGCATCGCCATCTTACTGAAGTACGAGGACGACCTTTTCTTCCTTGGTGATGGCTGATGAGGGAGACAAACAAGAGGGAGTTAGAACATTGACACGGGTAATTGAATGAGTTTATATTAATATTTCCAAGGTAGACGTGAGTACAGGTTGACTATGAATAATCCGGCATGAGTAAACACCTAATTCTTGTTACAGCGCCATCAAAACATAAACATAAACACTGCCTCATAAAAACAGTGATGCGCTAACTCAGGAAATTTGAAACTGCTCTCTGAAAACTGATGGAACCGGAATATTGATAGACAACCTGTAATTGGCTTCCACACCTGTCCTATGGCTGAGTCTTACCTGTGAGGATGAGCCGGCTTGGTCATCCGAGGAGGAGGTGACGCCGTCCTCGAGGTGAAGGGAAGGACTGAAACCCTCGAGTTCTAGTTCATTGTAGAGGGAAGACAGCTGATCATCTACCATTGTCGGCTGGAATGAATGCAGAGTTGAAACATTATTCATTACTCAAACTAATGTATAAGGATGTATGTTTAAATGTATAAATAATAAATCACCAAATGTTACAGATAGATAGATGTAACAGTATCAATTTTTTCTTCTTTTTTTTTTTATACATTAACTGATTACTGGCAAAGGGACAACAAAAATACGTTAATAAATAAATAAATAAATAAATAAATTAATAAGGTGATTTTAACTTTAACGTAACACCTTTAGCCCAGCACTCACCTGTCTCACACTCTTCAGCTTCTCCATGTCCTCCCGCAGGACATCAACAAGCTCCTTAGTCTCTAGCTGGTACTTGTAGAGGAGTTCCGGGGTGAGTTTGACATCCTCCAGCCACGGGGGGTCACTTAGGACTGGCCGCTGACACTTGCCTCGGGGAATATTCCACTTCATACCCATCCCTGATACCTGAAGAAGGGGAAGGAGGAGGAGGATGATTAGGTGATGGTAATAATAATGGTAATAGTAATAGTAATGGTGATAGTATTTCTGTTTAGTGAATGATGGTTTTATATCAGTCATTACTATTATTATTATGTGTGTGTGTGCGTGTGTTTGTTGCCTTACACACGTCACAGCACCACAGACAGACAGACGTACGGACACTCACCTCACTGTTCTCTGAGTTGTCGGATACGTTCTGCATGCTGTCATCGCTGGACTTGTACTCTCCTGGTGAGCCCGTGGAGGAGGTCACCGACAACACCATATCACTGTAAACAAAGGAAGGCAAAGGAAAGCGTTGTTATAAACCACACACACATACACACACACAGACACACACACACAGATACAGACACACACACACACTAGTATCTACAGTAACTATATATCATGAACAAATCTAAATGTATAATGTATGTCTAGTTATACAAGGGGACGTGTGGCTTGGGTTATAATTTACCTCCACCTCAAAACATATTAGAGGCAAGTCAGGGTTCATGTAGAAGACCTATCCGGGTGTCTGTCTGCTGTGCTGCTGCTGCTGCTCACCCTGACTCACCCGGACACACCCTGACTGCTGCTAAGTAAGTATAGGATGGAGAGATGAATCAATGTAGCGTCACACACCACTCTCACGCAACTCAAACCCCGGAAGTGTGATGCTGATGCTGATGCTGCCCCGTTCCGCCCCGCCTTTGAAATTTTCCCCGCCACTGCCCCGTTCCGCCCCCTAGCATTACCTTACGTTACGCTCACCTGGAATTATCGTGACGCTGTTCCATGGTCATCTTGTCCTGTTTCTCTGGGGACCCGATGCTCTCTGCCTCTGCGCGTACACTGCCCCGCGCAGACCCCGGTTCCGCCTTCACCGATGTGGCGCGGGAGTCTGGCCGGCGTAGGTGTGAGGTGGAGTGCTTGGCGATGAAACTCTGTACACGCACACACGAACAAACGCACACACCAAGGTTAGTGATGCAAGGTACACATACTTAACACTATATATATAATAATAATAGTTCAATATGTGTTAACTAACTAACAAGTATAAAATTAAGTAAGCAAGTTAAAAAAAAGAAAGAAAAAAAAAAGAAAGTGACAAACATATATATTCCCAAGTGAAGGTGAGGTTGAAGGTGATACTGACCTTGGCTGACTGAGGGACGGGTTCAAACAGGTCATGGTCACTGTCTACCCCTGAAGGCTTCTCCCCGTCGGACATGGGTATAGTCATCTGGTTGAGAGGGGCATGGACGGCTGTGTGCTGGTACACTACGTTGGGCAGCATGAGTGGCGGCGCGTTGAACAAGGGCGGACCGACAGGCTGGTACATCACACCCGGGATGTACTGTACAGGCACTGCCGTCACACCTGAAAGCAGAACACACATTGGATTAGTGAAATGCAACACACACACACACATACACACATAATAAAAATAATATGAAAAGACAAGCTTGAAATGAATGATGATATAAAGTAATTCAGGTACACACCATCACCTCACACCCATAAATAATGAACCTTCACTATCATTAGACCAATATATATCATTTAAACATAAGAATATCAATAATAACACCACAACACACACCCCTAAACAATAACAAATGAAGAACACACCCAAACGTAACCTCATCTAGGGGTGAAGTATTACCTTGCGGGTGTAGGAAGGTGGGTGGTTGTGGGGGCAGCACGAGAGGGTACTGGGGCGGGGGCACGGGGCACAGGGGCCACTTGGGAGATGCTGGAGGTACTGGTGGGGAAGTAGAAGCCGGGTACGATGCTAGGGTAGGAGGGTGCCGCAACATGGGTAGCGCCAGGACCTATCGTGGCACCAGCAGACCTAAAACACAAACACACACACATGGTTAGGTAATGAGGCTTGGTATGAATGAGGGAAGAACAGAAAGACAACACAAGAAGGGAAATATTATTAGGGAGTGGAGATTAAGACGTTTTAACCTATCTTTGTAGGGTAAATTTCTCAGCCCCTTGAATTATCTTGGTCATTCTTCTCTGGACTGCCTCCAAGGACCAAAATTGAGCTGCATAATCTAGGTGGGGTCTAACTAGCGCTAAATACAACCTCAGAATGACCTCAGAACTCCTATTTGTCACACACCTACTAATAAATCCCAGTATCTTGTTGGCCCTATTTCTAGCTATAATACACTGTTCCCTGGGGCGCAAGTCACTGCTTATTTGAACTCCTAAGTCCCTCACACTATATGACCTTCCTAAGGTAGTGTCATTTAATGTGTAGTCTACAGGCCTATTACCTTTACCTACGCTCATAATGTTACACTTGTTAACACACACAGCCTGTCAGCCCTTCAGCTCACCATAACACACTCACAACACAACACACTCACCTTCATCTCTATCCTTGTAGGTCGTCATGTCCTAACACTTCTTTTACTGTACCTAACACGCTATAATTAACACTCTTGGATGTAAACAAATAATTACGGTGTTTTTTTCTCATTTTGTCATTGTTTTTTCCGTTTTTCTTTTTTCTATGGCTTATTTAGGGTTTACTTTCGGTTTGAATAATTTTTATATGTCCTATTCTATGGTTTATATTGGTTTAATTTCATTATTATTGCTTTATTCTATTATTCGATTCTATGATTGACCTTAGAAATAAACATTTTTCATGAAATAAATACGAATCAAATATAACAAATGTTTATGTAGAGAAACAGTTAGGTACTTCAGACGATTTTTTAAAGTATATATAATTGCTTTCCTGTGTATAATAATAATCTCAATTTTGGTTTAATATATACGTGACCCAGCAGTCAACGCACGGCCGCCAGCTAAGGTACCTGTTGAAACTTGTTGATGTTCTTATATTCGGTTACTTACGCTTAATAGGTAATGTTTTCTTTATATCCCCCCACTATTAATGGTGAAGAATGATGTGTTACTGCTCCTCCATCCCTCAAAATGACATGTAGAGGAACAGGGAAGGTTTAAAACGAAGAAATATTATCACCAGGTCACAGCTGGTCTGGCTGCTAGCGGTCACAAGAAGAAGAAGTTATTTACTACCTTATTACACCTTCCCTGGGCCCTGCTAACCCCTGCCGCCCTTCCCTACAAGTACTACAGGGTCACACTCACCTGTCCTGCCACACCCCTGCCACGTAAAGCTGAACATAACACTTTAAACACCATTATTAGTACGGTGTTAAATACGGGTGACTGTCATGGCGGTAAGGAAGGATGTCTCTTGACTAACTAACACAACTAACACTACTAACACTTAGCACCATACACTCAACACACCCATAACACTTACCCAGAGGAGTGTATGTGTGTCTGGCTCTCTCCTTGCCCCCAGACATCAGCTGAGGAAGGTTTGAGTGACCCGCTTGAGCCTGCCGCTGAGGGTGCCAGGAAGGGCTGCTTGATGGCTGTTCCTTCATGTTCAAGGGCACCACCACCTCGCTTCACACCACACAGCTGAACCATAAGGAAGTGTAGTGTTAGTAATTATACAGAACAAAGGAACAGCACAGTTTTTATTATTAATTTTATACATTATTATTATTATGCTAGTGTTCGTCTCTCAGTCAGTCAGTTTTTTTTTAATTGTAGTTTTTTTTAGCTTATTAGGAAATGGTGCTGAGTGAAGTTTAATAAAAAAGAAAAGAAATACAAAATAAAATAGGACTAATAATAATACAAAAATAAAGGATGACAAAAAAAATAAATAAATAAAAAAAAACTGACAATACAAATAAATAAATAAATAAATAAATAAACAAACAAAAAAACAAAATCACATCAAACGTACTCTTTCCCCGGGCCTTTGAATCGGCTTCTTCATTGTCTTCAGCTTCTCCTTATTCTTATTTGGCTTGGGTTCCGTGCGTTGTCTTTGCATAAACATCTTCTGCATGTCTAAATTATGCCTTGACAGGACCTCTTCAGTCAGCTGCACGTGTCTATAGGATCTTCTCTGGCTGGAGGTACAAGCTGTGGCGCCGCTGCCGCTCCCATTACCTGTGCTCTCGGACTTTCGGGTGTGGTCGCAATTGTCGCCCGAACCTGAGCCTGATTGTGACTGGGAGTTGTCTTGGGATTGTGATTGTTTGTTGGTGGTGGAGCCTGTGGGGGGGGGAGAAGGTGGGGTTAGTTATTGGGGGTGTTTAGTTATTGGGGTAGAAAGTTGGGGTGGTTTTTGGGGTTGAGTGCAAAGGTCTGAGTGTAGATGATATTAAGTGTCCTAATAAAAGAGTAAAAATATTGCAATAATGATATAAAAGAGAGAGAAAAGTTACTCGTTTCTCTTTCATCTCAGCAAATCAACAATCTCAACATAGACACATTAATATTTCTTTAGTTTAGTGACCCATCGTACGAGCGCTGAGATGAAACAGAAAACGTGAGGCCAGACTGAGACGGAGTATTCAACTTACCGAGGCTGCCGAGATGTGACACTTCCATCTTGCTGTCGCCGCTTTCATCTGAGGAGACGGTCTTGGGTTGACTCCGGAAGAACCTGGAATAGAGGAGAGAAGTGTCATTCCCGCCTCCCTAACCTCACCTCAACCTCACACCTCACACTCCACACCATGCACCCCTAGTACATCCTTACTCCCATCCCATCCCTCCCTCACTTTAATTTTGTATGTCTATCTGTCTGTGTGTGTGTTTGTCTGTCCGTCTGTCTGTCTCTTTTGTTACTGTAAAGAATAACTGGGTAACTGGAAGCTAAAATAGTTCATCATAGATATAATTGCACATCAGTGTTTAACTATCAAATATCAGGTAGTGTTCACCTTCCCCAGTCCAGGTGTGACCTTCCTTCCTACAGCCTCAGGTAAACACAATGATAGGGAACTAGTTGCCTCAACTATATTGAACACAAATAATAATACACTGCAAACAAAGAGGTAATATGACACCAGTGTAATAATAGTGTTTGTTGACATACTCCTACCCTCAGGGATCTGCATCACCTCACCTCACCTCACCTCACCTCACGCCCTTGTGTGTCGTACACGTGACCAACACACACACTGCACCTTACACTCATTTGAATGGGCAGGAAAAATTTAATTTTCTCCAAAATACTTTATTAAAGTATTGTACAGAATCTTTCATGAAGACCAAAAGATTTTGACCAAAATCTAGTACTCCCATGACACACACACACACACACACCAGCAGGCCCGCCCGCCCAGCCAGGCCAGGTGCATGGGTGCAGGCAACTCCACACCCTGCCTGGCCTCACCTGGCCTGGCCTGGCCTGGCCTGGCTTGGCCTGGCCTGGCACTGATGACAAAGTGACTGTAGACCAATACATCCCACTGACACAATGAGGAACAATATTGTAGTGTGCAGCATGAATAGATATACTTTGAGTATAGTGTAACCTAACCTTTACGGGAACATTAGTATTCCCAACAGTATTCACAACAGCCTGTGTTAGACAGAAATCAAAATGTTGAAATTCCTTTTCCTTACACACTTCAAATGGATCCAAATTAAGAAAACAACTCTCTTCGATGTGAGTGTTTGTCTCAAAAACAAAACAAAACCAAACACAATGATTTCCTCATTGAAACACTGCAGGACAGCAACACAACACAACCTGTATGTGTCTCATGCTAGTACAGATTGTGGAACACATTCATTCTTGGACGTAAGGTGTGTAACGCATCACACACTAGCACCACCACAACCTTCACCACAAGACTCTCGTACATCACAATATAAATCTTCCTTGATCCCACCAAGTCCTTAATATAATTTTGTACATCGTTTTGGAAATATTTGTAAGTGTTGACAAATTATATACATTTGAACAACTAGTAATACTCTATTATAGGTATAGATAGATACCTTTGATCACAGTATTGGCTTTATATATCACAGAAACAAAAATATAATTCTGTTTGTTCAGGTCTTTCACACACACACATACACACACACACACACACATTGCCTCAGCTTACCTATGGATGGTTTCAGAGTAGTTGAGATGACCATAGCTTGAAGGGGACTCAGAGGAGGAGGTAACACTCTCCTGACCCTTCTGCACCTAGAAAATTAAACATCACACATCAGCACACACACACACACACACACAGGAACAATTACAAAAACATTACCGGATGAAACAGAACAAAAAATTCACCCGCCATCCACTTACGGGACTGCAGTGGTCAGGTCTGGGTGGAGGCTGAGGTCTGCCAGCCTTCCGCGGGGTGCATGGGAGAGAGGGAGTGTTGGGTGACTGCCTGGGTCTCACTCTTCTCTAGGTTGTCCAATTCATCCACGATTGAGCTCATCATGTTAGCTAGGGTGCGACGCCTCATCACTTGGGAGTACTTGCTAGGGTCCTTGTACGCTACCACGGGCTGAGGGGGGGGAGAGAAGGGGAGTTAGAGGTGATGGGGGGGGGAGGGAGGGGGGAGAGTGAGTGGTGATGGTGAGAGAGAATGGAAGATAGCAAGATATGAGAGGTAAGGTAAAGAGAATGAAGTAATAGAATCAATAGGAATATATATATGATCATTAGCTAGAGACCTGACTTGACCTGACTTGACCCGACACTCACCTTAGCTAGGAGTTCAATGATGTCCTTCTGTGCCTTCATTGCTTCCTTCATGACCTCCTCCGGTAGTGGAGTGGGGGGCTTGTCTCCGGGGTCAAGGAAGATGGCTATATCACTGGGGCCCTGCGACACACACACACAAGGAAGGAAAGGAAAGAAAGAAAAAGGTATTAATAAATTTTACACTAACATCAATTTTTCTTTTTTGTCGGGGAATATAACATAGCTGTGACCTTAATATGACCTCTAGGTGACCCGAGATGAGCCTTACCTTGAGGACGCGGTGCTGGCCTATGATGGAGTCTATGCGTTTGGTCCAAGGGTTGACGAAACACAGCCATTCAGTCTCCAAGGTGACATAGCTTCCGTTGAAGGTGCGGAAACGGTACGGCTTACTCCTGTGTGGCTTGCCTTGCTCCCTCACCACTGTGGAGGAGAGAACGGAACACATGAACACACACACACACACACACACACACATATACATACACGGATATATTTACTGACACGGTATTCACTATGATTATCTATACATATATACACGCACACGCTCAATACACGCACATGGTTATGCTTCTTATATAAAATTGGTCTATTATATTTCTCAACACACATATACGCACACACATACGTAGCTACACTTACACATAGCTTATCTTTCCGTTCTCTTTCCTAACTCATCCTGTACACACACACACACACACCCTTTCCCCATATCTCCTTCCCTTCCCTCCTTCCTTACCTTACCTAACCCTACCTTAACTTACCTAACCTAACACATTTAAACCTCACTTCATCACTTCCTTCAATGTGCTCCTGTAGGATATCACACTAGATCCTACGAAGAAAATTATATAATCTATACACACCTTCCACCTCTTACCTAACCTAACCTTACCTAACCATACCTAAACTTAACCTTACCTAACCTTACCTAAACTAAACTAAACTAGCCTTACCTTAACTCATCTCACACCTTGCCTTAATCTGATGTAATTACTATCTCTATCTCTCTCTCTAACTCTCTTTATCTCTCTCTCTCTCTCTCTCTCTCTCTCTCTCTCTCTCTCTCTAACTCTATCTCTCAATCCTTTCTCAAAATCCACCTACGTCAAGACATTACAAATATTCTTCTATCTTGCCTTCCCTTCTATCATCTTTCCTTCCCTCCCTCCTTCCCTCCAACCCCCTTCTCCCCCCTCCTCCCTCCTCCTCCTCCTCCAACTCCCTCCTCCTCCTCCTCCTCTCTCCCCGTCTAATCTTATATAAAAATCATGTAGACAATGTGGAAAAATCTTGACAGGATAAGAAGAGGCCATTTTGTGTTTACCTCCAGCCAACCACACCTGCACGGAGGAGGAGGAGGAGGAGAAGGAGGAGGAGGAGGAGGAGGAGGAGGAGGAGGAGGAAGGACATATATATAGCAGGTGTTGTGTTGTGTTGTGTTGTGTTGCAATAGCTATGGGGTAATTGTATATATTTTTTAGAGGAGAGAAGGAGAGAAGAAGGGAAGGAACAGGTCATGCAGGTGTTGAGAAGAAGAAGAATGAGGAGGAGGAGGAGGAGGGAGGGATAAGAGTGAAGATGTGGGAGGTAGGAGGTAAGAGAGCGAGAGAGCGAGAGAGCGAGAGAGAGAGAGAGAGAGTAGGCATCAACACTTACTCTCTTTGTAGGCCTCCTTGAGCAGCGGCAGGTCCTCAGGATGGTAACACTCGAACACTGAGTTGCCGGTGAGGTCTTGAGGGAGGTGGCCCAGGTAGGGGATGGCTTCTGGGTCGTACTCGGAGAAGTTACACGACGCGGTGTGGCGGATGCTGAAGCTGCCTAGTGCTGGGGACTCATGGGGTACTGTGGGGTAAAGGGGAGTTAGGTTAGGTTAGAGTTAGGTTAGGTTAGGTTAGGTTAGAGTTAGGTTAGGTTAGGTTAGGTTAGGTTAGGTTAGAGTTAGGTTAGGTTAGGTTAGTACTTTCATTCCTTTCTTTCTCTCTATTTTCCCTTTCTTTCCTTCTCTCTCGCTATTTTTCATTCTTTCCTTTTTATCTCTCTCTCTCGCTCTATTTTATCTTCCTTCCCTCTCTCTCTCTCTCTATTACACTTTCCTTCCTTCCTTCCCTCTCTCTCTCTTTCACTTTCCTTCCTTCCTTTGATCTCTATTTCACCTTCCTTTTTGCCTTCCTTCCTTCCTTCACAATCAACCTTTCTTTCCTTCCTTCCTTCCTTCCTTCCCTTTCTTCCCTTTCCTTCCCCACAGACACACTCATCCTCCCCACACAATCACTCTCACTTCCCCTCACTCACTCACCCTTCCCCTCACCCACACACACCCTCACCCTTCACCTCACTCACTCACCCTTCCCCTCACCCACACACACCCTCACCCTTCACCCTTCACTCACCTTGATAGATGCTTTGGATAGGTATGACTTCAGCGAGTAAGAGTGATGAGCTTGAGCCACAGGTAGATGCTGTCTCCTCAAGGGTGGTCGGGTCGTGGAATTTCAGTATCATTTTACACGGCTTGTATATTGTGCGCTTGTTCCTGACGCCAAACCCAGAGCTCCTGAGGCTGTGGTACATGCGCATGCGGCAGAAGAAGGATGTGCCGTAGTTATCTGTTTAAGGGAGAGAGAGAGAGAGGGGGTGAGATGGTGTGTTTGTGTATGTGGAGTTCATGTGTAAGTTTATATATTTAGGTAACGAGGAAGATAATAGTGAATAAGATAATAGATAGAATGTAATAAAAAAGTGTGTGTGTCGTAAATAATTGGTTTCTAGAGTGATAAATAAAACGAAAAAAGAATAACCTGAACACACACACACACCTTAACGCGCACACACACACACACACACGTACCTTTAATATTCTCATTCCTAAAGGGCATATTGAGTCCATGTATAATCTTGGAGGAGAGATTAATGGAGTCCTTAGGGTACACGAAGTCAATGAAGGACTGTCCTATGAGCATATCCTTAGGGAAGCCTAGGACGTCTGTAATGGCGGGGGACACCTGTAGGACCAAGCCATCCTGAACGCTGATGGCTACAGTGAAGCCTCTCTGTGGGGGGAAGGAAGGTAAGGTTAGGTTAGGTTAGGTTAGGTTAGGTTAGGTTAGGTTAGGTTAGGTTAGGTTAGGTTAGGTTAGGTTAGGTTAGGTTAGATAAGGGAAGGGATAGGAACAAACACTCTCTCTCTCTCTCTCTCTCTCTCTGTCTCAACTCACCGTGCTTTTGAAACTCTTGAGGAAGGCAGAGATGTCGGGTGTGTCCTGAGGTACTTGTTCTAACTCTGGGCTGGCGAAGGGTAGGCCTAAAGGGGGGGAGGGGGGGAGGAGGAGGAGGAGAGAACACCATTAGCAAGGCAGGAAGGAAGGGAGGAATTAATGTTTATAGGAAGATATATAAACAATAAACGGAACTTAACTTAATCAATCGTCTTTACTCTCTCTCTCTCTCTCTCTCTCTCTCTCTTACCTTGCTCCGCCGATCTTTCTTTAATCTTCCTGATGTAGTTAAGGGCTTGCGTGTAGACTAGGTTAGGTTGGTCCGTCCTCTCATCACCATCATTACTGTGCCCATTGAACGCTGAACTGGTCTCCTCCATCCCTGTAGCTATACCTGAGGGGAGAGAAGAGGAGAGAAGGTTAGGAGAGGTGAGGAGAGAAGGTTAGGTGAGGAGAGGAGAGAAGGTTAGGTGAGGTTAGGTGAGGTGAAGTGAGGTGAGGTGAGGTGAGGTGAGGTGAGGTGAGAGGAGGGGAGGTGAGGTGAGGTGAGGTTAAGAAGAAAGTTAGTAGGTAGATAGGAAGGAAGAAAGATTAATAGGGAAAAGGAATGCATACTATATTGATGGTTAGGAAGGAAGGAAGGAAGGAAGGAAGGGAAGGTTAATGTATAAGTGAGAAGGATAGAATAGATGTCTGTATAGATAGATAGATAGATAGAAAGGAAAAGGTGTCACTGAACATAAAATAACCACTTATTTATTTACTACTGAAATGAAACGATACAAAAAAAAAAATAAATAAATAAATAAAAAAATTGTAAAACGAACCTAAAATAATAATAATAGAAAAAAACAAAAAACCAACACACACACATACATACTAACATACTAACTACTACTACTACTACTACTACTACTACTACTACTACTACTACAACTACTACTTACTACTAGCTGTTTCACTGATGACTCGCGGGTCGTGGTGATGGTTTTGGGCAGAACGAGTCATGTCTTTGTCTTTCTTCTCCTCCTTTGTCATCATCTTCTCTGCCTTCTCCACTTTCTTCTCCGCCTTCTCCTTCGTCTTCTTCCTCTTGTGGTCCTTGTGTTTAGTGTCCTTAAGACGGTTCTCACTGCTGTGGTGGAGGAGGAGGTGGAGGTGGAGGAGGAGGAGGAGGAGGAAAGAAAGAGAGAGAAAAGATATTTAAGTAAGTATTCTCGTAAACAAACTAATAATAATAACAACAATATTCACTCTCTCACTCTCTCACACATACACACACACACACACACACACGTACACACACACACTCACCTGAAATCCGCATTGTCCCCAAAACCGCTGCTGTGGCTGGAGCCGCTGTTCAGACTCTTGCTGCCGCTGTAACTGCTGTAAATAATAAAAAAAAAAAGAGAGAAGAACAAAGAGATTAGTACAACAAAAAATAAAGAAATAAAATAAATAAATACAATAAGGTCAATAAATATATAAAAAAAAAGTAAGAAAGAAAGAGAGAGAGAAACGTCAGCTATTGTCATCTCTCTCTCTCTCTCTCTCTCTCTCTCTCTCTCTCTCTCTCTCTCTCTCTCTCTCTCTCTCTCTCTCTCTTCCTCCTTTAACCATTGTCCTATCTCCCCTCTTCTTTCCTTCCCTCTCTTCCTCCCTTCCTTCCTTCTTCTTCTCTTTCCTATTCTATATATTCCTCCTCCTCCTCCTTCTTCTTCCTCCAGGCTGTCAGTAAATATTCACACCTTCTATTGTTATGTGTGTTGCAGGTGTGTGTGTGTGTGTGTGTGTGTGTGTGTGTGTGTGTGTGTGTGTGTGTGTGTGTGTTTAATGCTTTGGAGAAGTTTCAAAACATACTAGACACTCCTCCTCCTCCTCTTCCTTCCTCCTTCTCTCTCCAACCTCCCCTCACCTACCCTTTCCCTTCCCCTCCTCCTCTCCTCTTCCCTTTCCTCCTCCTCTCCCTTACTCCTCCTTCCTCTCCCTACACACACACACACCACAAACCTCACCTCACCTTCTCCTCCCTCATCCCTCACCCCTACCCATTCCTCCTTCCCCTCACCCCTACCCATCCCCCCCTTCCCCTCCCCTTCCCTGCCCCTTCCCCTTACCTCTTCTGTGACGGCCCCTGGGAGGATGACTCTAAGGACCCGTAGGCAGAGTCCTGTTGACAAGGATTCTTTGCGTCGTCCATCGTCTGGATCTGCATCTGTTCCTCCATACCAACGGCTGAGGGGAAACAAAGGGGATATTGTAGCTTAGGTGAGGGGAAATTTGAGGGGAAAACTTGAGGGGAATGAGGGGGAACTTGAGGGGGAACTTGAGGGGGGGAATTGAGGGGGAACTTGAGGGGGAAGTGAGGGGGGACTCGAGGGGGAAATGAGGGGGGATGAGGGGGGAAATTTGAGGGGGAAAATGAAGGGGGAATGAAGGGGAAATTTGAGGGGAAACTTGAGGGGGAAAATGAAGGGGAATGAGAGGGGAATGAAGGGAAATTTGAGGGGGAATGAGGGGAAATTTGAGGGGGGAATGAAGGGGAAATTGAGGGGGAACTTGAGGGGGAAATGAGGGGGAAATTTGAAGGGGAAATGAAGGGAAAATGAGTGAGAGGGGAACTAAGGGTAAGATGAGAGGGGAATTATAAGGAAAATGAGGAGGAAATTAGAGTTTTTGTTCTCTCTCTCTCTCTCTCTTTCTCATGTCTATATATACTTCCTCCTCCTTCTCTCTTCCTTGTCCTCATCCTTGCCCTCATTCTTCCCTCCTCCTCCTCCTCTCTCACACAAAAAAATTCTTGCACAATATTTTCCCTTCCCTCCTAACCCCCTCCCCTCCTCCTCCTCCTCCTCCTCCTCCTCTTCCTCCATCTCCTAGGTAACCTCACCTGCCTCACTCGCCCAGGTAACACTAATCAGGTAACACACACAGGTAATTAACAGGTGACTGCTTAATTAGGTCACGGTAGAATCACTATCATCATCATCATCATTATTATTATTATTATTATTATTACACAGGTGAGAGGCACAGGTAAATGTACATACGCCCTTCTGGCATTAATAAGGTAGATAGAGAGAGAAAGAGAGTGAGAGAGAGAGAGAGAGAGAGAGAGAGAGAGTGAGAGAGAATGAGGGGAGAAAGAGAGAGAATGAAGGGAGAGAGAGAGTGAGTGAGTCAGGAAGAAAGAGAATAAGGAAGGAGGAAAATATTTGAGAGGAGAAAGAAAGAGGAGAAGAAGAAGAAAGAGAAGAAGAAAGAGAAGAAGAAAGAAGAAGAAGAAAGAGAAGAAGAAAGGGGAATAAAAGAGAGGAAAAGAGAGAAAGAGTAAAATTATCTTCCTTTATATAGTGATTGATTCCACTTCCCTCGAGGCCAGAGAGAGAGAGAGAGAGAGAGAGAGAGAGAGAGAGAGAGAGAGAGAGAGAGAGAGAGAGAGAGAGAGAGAGAGAGAGAGAGAGAGAGCGAGCGGGGCGATGACGTGTGCGTTGCTAGGGCGTGTCACGTTGGATGCCGCGTGTGTGTGTGTGTGTGTGTGTGTGTGTTTCATGGCCAATTGACGCACACACACACACACACACACGTAAGACTTCTTCCTGTCGCGTCACATGTTGCGTTATTACTATTACTATTACTATTACTATTACTAAGGTGTGGTGGTAGAGAGAGAGAGAGAGAGAGAGAGAGAGAGAGAGAGAGAGAGAGAGAGAGAGATAAGAGAGATAAGAGAGACATATGCCTAAAAACGTGAGGTAGGAGTGGAGGAACCGGTTATATCACTCTCTCTCTCTCTCACTCACCTGCCGCTAATGAGAAACAGGTGACAGGTAAGGTAAAGGAACAAGTACAATAGCATATATATAATAGCAACCCATTCAATTATTATTATTATTATTTTTTTTTATGAGCTTCAGAAAACGTGATCTATCTTTCTTTCTTTCTTTCTTTTCCTTCTTCTTCTTCTTCTTCTTTTCCTTTCTTCTTCTTTTCCTTCCCTTCCCTTTACCTTTAAATCATTTGTAGTTAGTATTTACAGGTTAATTAAAAGGGGGAGGGGGAGGGTAGGGTAGGGTAGGGTAGGGTAGGGTAAGGTAAGGTAAGGTTAAGGTAAGGGAAGGTAAGGTAAGGTAGGGTAAGGTAAGGTAAGGTAAGGTAAGGTAAGGGTAGGGTAGGGGTAGAATGTATAGGGGTAGGCATCTCCCCCCCCCTTACCCTCCTCCCCCATACATTACCCTCCCATACCCGCCTTGAACCCCCCCCCTCTCTCTCCCCCCCTACACAGAGAGAGAAAGGCAGGATTGCTAGCCTTTCTTGCGTCAATGTCCGGATTACAAGGTCATATCTCCATCGCCCTTACGTCATCTCCTTAATGATGATGATGATGATGATGATGATGATGATGATGATGATGATGATGATGATGATGATGATGATAATGATGATGATGATAGACAGACAAACAAACAGAGAGGGAGAGGACACAATATATATAGGTCACTCTTACCCTCAATATGAATAAGGAAAAGAAGAAAAAAAAACTGAGATAAAATCATGAATAACTCTTGAATAACCCCACTTAGCGCCCCTCCCACAGTGCCACAGGTAAGCCAGGTTAATTAGCTACACCATGACACCCACCACACACCTGGGAGAGCCTCAGGTAACCCACAAAACACAGGTAAAGTCAATTATATATCTCACCTTGACTGTCTGTATCTGCCATAGTTACTTATTCACTTATTTCTCACTTATTCACGGCACTTATAACACTTTATCCTTAGTCAGGTGCTTAGTATGTCGTCATAGTAGTTACTTATAAGGTTTATTTTATCCCATATAGTGTAGTTATCTTTCTATAGGGTCACTACGTAGCACGACACAAGCTCCCTCGTCAAGGTGTAGGAGTGAACTGAACCAACAGGGAGGAGTAGCGAGCCTCGTCATGGTCTGGGTCTTGGCGCAG
>JAPQNM010000033.1:2852046-2894546 GCA_029783475.1 Metacarcinus magister
GAGGAGGAGAAGGAGGAGAAGAAATAGTTTTACCTTTCGTGCCTCTTAAGAAAAAAATATTAATAAAAATAATCAAAACATAAATAAATAAACAAATAAATTTCTCACAAGACCAACGAAGAAAGAAAAAAGAAAAAAAAAAGCAAGAAAGTATAAATAAACCAAGTTAAAAATATTTTGATGAAATTAAACCAAATACCTTAATTAATATCATTATTAATAATCCCACACATGTAACCCAACCTCTCTCTCTCTCTCTCTCTCTCTCTCTCTCTCTCTCTCTCTCTCTCTCTCTCTCTCTCTCTCTCTCTCTCTCTCTCTCTCTCTCCTTGCAACGTGTATAGCCTGCAGTGTTGTATTCACGTTGTTCTTAGAATGTATATAAAGAGAGAGAGAGAGAGAGAGAGAGAGAGAGAGAGAGAGAGAGAGAGAGAGAGAGAGAGTGTTCCCTTAATAAATCAGAATATAATAGTAGTAGTAATAGAAGTAGTAGCAGCAGCAGCAGCAGCAGTAGTAGTAGTAGTAGTAGTAGTAGTAGTAGTAGTAGTAGTAGTAGTAGTAGTAGTAGTAGTAGTAGTAGTAGTAATAGTAGTAGTAAACAAAAACTAGTAGTAGTAATAATAATGAAAACACGAATAGAAATAAGAAGATACGAAAGGAAGAAATAGCAACATAAAGAAAACATGTGACGCTACAACAACAACAACAACAACAACAACAACAAACACGTGCCTTGAATAATAACCTAATCTAAACCTAACCTAACAAAAGGAATCCAATTAAGCTTACCTATACACACCTGCCTTGTTAACCCCTTACAATACACCTTACAAGAACTCAACTCAATCATCATCACCTTTATCTATCTACTTCTATATCTATTCTGGTCTAGTTATTCTTTTTTTTTCTTTTATATATATCACCCACTCACACAACCTATCTATCACTCCCCGTTAGCACACACACACACACGCACAGATAGATAGACACACTTGGAATGGACTGCAAGAAGAGGTGATAATGGCAAACAATGTACATCAATTGCAGGAAAAACTAGACAAATATAGATACGAAGACAGGACCATACAAGTGTAGCTTAGGCCCTGTATACACACACACACACACACACACACGCACGCAGACACACACACACACACACACACACATACAGACAGACACACACACACACACACACACACACACCTCGTAATAATTGGCTCACGCATGTTTAATCAATCACATTTATGATGCAATATTCACACTTGTACACCACCTCCACCACCACCAACAACACCCCCTACCACCACCACCACCACCATCACCACCATCATCCCTTATTTCATCAACGGGTGAGTGCGTCAGAGAACAGGTGACGTCAAACAATGTCCTCCAGCCCCCTAACCCTCCCAAGTCAATTTCCTTAGGTAGCGAGGAGGAGGGAGGGAGGGAGGGAGAGGAGGTAAGGGATGTAGAGAGAGATAAAGAGGTCGAAGAGTTGCTTTCCTTCCTCCAATCTGTGTCATGACGTAAGTTTCAGCCTCCGAACAAAACTCAACTAGTAACCTGGCCAATGAAATCACCTATCGTCTGCAATACGTAAAAGGTTTTGAACGTACACAAGGAAGGAAGGAAGTTCGGTTTTTTATATATGATACCTCCGTCATATCCTTTTTTATCTTATCTTATGTCTTATTTCCATGTTTGGTATATTGACAACTTGTTAGGTAATGGAGAGAAGGTAAGGATATAAAGAACAAAAGAGTAACGAATGTGTGCCGGTGTAGGAGGACGATGAGAGTAGGAGTAGGAGGAGGAGGATGAAGAGGTGATATATCGTTCAAAGTCCATTAACCTCATTTCTATTTACATCTGGTCCATGTTATATTATTGATTTATTGATGAGGGTTATTGAGAGGGAAGGGGCGGGGAAGGGTAGGCTTAGTATGAGTATTGAAAAGTGGGTGCACGTAATACGAGGGGAACAGATGATTATAGAAATTATATCAAGTTCAAAATTTTTCAAAAAACTAATTAGGCACAGCTTACAGGTACGGCAGCCGTATCCTCATAGTGCTCGGTTATAGATACGGCACGTACCTAACTTATGGGTAATAAAATATAAAAAAAAAGCTTACATAACCGAACCAAACCTAACATAACATAGTCAACCTAACATAACTTGAAAAATAATAAGGCACAGGCCGTAGGAATAGCGGATGACAACGGGGTACGACTGCCGTATCTCTAAGCACTTTGAACTAACTATAATTGAAGTGAAACCAGCTTTATCAGTAGTGTGGTTTTAGTATACAAACATTTGAAGTCCGTCCCGTTCTAACCTGCAACAATCCTTAGTTTTACACTCCACCATAAACTAACATAGCTAATAGGAATAAACAGTTAAGAAGTTTTATATTCCGATAACATTAAGTAAAGCTACAATACACATGTGACATAATTAACACGTATCCTTGTCTAGATAAACACTAATACAGTACAAAACAGCCTGACACCTACCTGTTCGTTGTATGTTTATCTGGTCTAGAAAAGTGCGCGAAACTACCACTGATCCAATATGTAAACAAAGGGATCCTAAATCTATAAATCCTAACTATAATTAACAATATTCTATTACAATAATCAATCTATCTGTAGTTTCTGATGCCTCGTTCACTCCAGGAATATACTACAAAGGGGATGGTCACCGCATTTTAGCCTCCATCTCTCCCTCCTTGCTAGTTCATTTTCATTCCCTCCTTGCTGGTTCATTCCTTCCCCTTTATCATCAATTATTTCATGCCAGTACTCCTTCACCCTATCCTATCTAACACCTAGCCTTCCTCTCCTCCTACGACCATCAATTTCACTCACACACACTCTCTTCACTCTTCTTTCTCCCCGTATGACCAAACCACCACACAATGTTTCCTTCCATCCCATTCCACTACCACTACACCACACTCCACTCCTACAAGGTACCATGCCACATCTATCGTCCTACCTTTCATTGCTCTCACCCTCTCGTCTTGTCACGCCACATACTCCTCGTCAGCACGGCCTGGAGGATCACGCGTTGGACTCATGATTTCAGATGCAAAGCCAATTATTTCCACATCTATATATATCCGTAAACTAGTTTCCTTCATAATAATAATCAGCATATTTTTTTCTCAACCAGCGTAGGACAAGAAAATACAACAATGCAATACTTGTAAACAACAATATATTTGATACAGATGATAATAATAAAAATAAAAATAAAAATCATGGGAACAGACCCACACCAGGGAAAAAAAATACATAATAATAATAATAATACAAAAATTTCCTTCATAATTCCAATCACAAATTTGTACATGGAAACCTGACTTCATTTATTTTTTCTTATATAAACTCCTTCACAGCTTGAGGAGGAGGAGGAGGAGAAAGAAGAGGAGGAGGAGGAGGAGGAGGAGGAGGAGGAGGAGGGAGAGGGAGAGGGAGAAAGTTCTAACCATTCATGACCCAAAAAATTCTGACTCCCACTAACCCCTGTGACCTGACCAGTACATGACCTCAAACTACCTACAGTGACCCTAACCAGCATGACCTTCACAAGCCTTCATTGGTCACCGTGCAGTAATAACAACAAAAACATGACCTAACCTTTCTTTAAAACCATTAATTTGTACCCTCACACACGCACACACACACACACACACACACACACACACCAGCTGTTTCTCCTCCTCCCTTTAACCTCCTTCGTCTTGGTAATGCTGCTGCTGATGATGATGATGATGCTGGTGTAGGTCCTTTGATTTAGAAGTCCCAGAAGACCTCATCATTTAGACTTGTATCCTCTAGGGTCTTCTCCAGGAGGTCAGGAATCGCGTCTCCTGCAGAGGGGGAAGGAGGAGGAGGAGGAGGAGGAGGAGAGAGTGAATGTTATGTTAAAATATTGAGTTTATAACAAAATTTTCTTCAGACATCCAGTAATTTTTTTGATATTATTAGAAGAGTGAAAGATTGCTATTGAGGAAGGAAGGAAGGAAGGAAGGAAGGAAGGAAGGAAGGAAGGAAGGAAAAGAGAAAGAAATAGAGTGAGAGTAAAGACTGCTACTGAAGTTAAAAGAAAGGAAGGAACCAACGAAGGAAGCAGGGAAGAAAGCAAGCAAGAAACGAAGGAAGTAAGGAAGAAAGGAACCAACGAAGGAAGCAGGGAAGAAAGCAAGCAAGAAACGAAGGAAGTAAGGAAGAAAGCAAGTTAGGAAGGCAAGGAAGGCAAACTAAAAAAAAAAGAAAGAAAAAGAGACAAAAAAACACACACATAAACAAACAACATTCACACTACCACCTCATAACCTCACCAATATCAGTCTGCTGGTTTAACGGTACCACTGGATGCAAGTACTGAGGGAGAGTGTTATTGAACTTCCTCGTCTGCCTCACAAACGGATGACTGAGGAGCTCATTCGCCGACGGCCTCTCATCCGGGAAGCGAGCCAGGGCGCGGGAGACAAAATCATGTGCCGAGGGAGTGAAGAGTCGCTGGGTGATCGCAAGGCTCGTCAGATTGCCTCCCACGCTCCCTCCTACACCTGAGTCTGTCGTCATACCTGTAGGGGGAATGTATGTGTGTTTGAGTGCGTGTGTGTATGTGTGTGTGTGAGGTTAAGATGCCTTGTACGTACATAT
This sequence comes from Metacarcinus magister, assembly GCA_029783475.1. Taxonomy (NCBI): domain Eukaryota; kingdom Metazoa; phylum Arthropoda; class Malacostraca; order Decapoda; family Cancridae; genus Metacarcinus; species Metacarcinus magister. Next base: position 2,856,724 of record JAPQNM010000033.1, read on the forward strand.
ATCATTCTTATTTAACATGAGAGAGATAGGAATTAGAATGTAAGGAAGGATAAATACTAATAACAATGATTACTCTTAACCTAACACTATCTATCTATCTATCATCCACACACACACACACACACACACACCTTGCCCATTCTCAGCCGAGGGGACGCAGGTGGAGGCATCGAATAGGTAGGGTACACGGTCTTCCAGCTTTTCCAACAGCATGAGTGTGGAGGGAATGTCTCGGTAAGGCACCTCACCATTACCCAACTCACACACGGTGATGCCTACACTGTACACGTCACTGTTCTCACTGTAGCCGTGCAGGTCCTGGGGGGGTGATGGTGAGGATGGTGAGGTTAGGTTAGGTTAGGTAAGGTTAGGTTAGGTTAAGTTAGGTTAAGGTTAGGTTAGGTTAGGTTAGGTTAGGTTAGGTTAGGTTAGGTTAGGTTAGGTTAGGTAAGGTTAGGTTAGGTAAGGTTAGGTTAGGTTAGGTTAGGTTAGGTTGAGGTTGAGGTTAGGTTAGGTTAGGTTAGGTTAGGTAAGGTTAGGTTAGGTTAAGTTAGGTTAAGGTTAGGTTAGGTTAGGTTAGGTTAGGTTGAAGTTTGGTTATGTTATGTTATGTTTAGGTTAGGTTGTGAGGTGTTTGTATATTAGTAGAGAAAGGAGAGGTTATTATATATATATTATCTCAGTCTTATTATATTTCTCATTACATGTGTGTGTGTATGTGTGTGTGTGTGTGTGTGTGTGTGCGTATGTTCTCACCTGTGCAAGTAGTTCTGGGCTGATCCAGTTGAGGTTGTATCGTGCTTGCATGGGGTAGCAGTGCACAGTCTTCTTCCAGTGTGTGATGTCGTTGATTGTGGTGCTGTGACGCAGGCCGCTCAACACCACACGACCGGAGTTGTCGATCAGGATGTGGCTCCCTCGCACCGCCCTGTGGATGAGTGTGTGTGTGTGTGTGTGTGTGTGTGTGTGTGTGTGTGTGTGGATTATAACTTCTATACTTGTCTATACCTCTAACTTCTTAAATTCTCTCTATAACTCTAACTACAATGATAACTTCTTTCATACATCCTAACTATAATTATAACTTCTTTAATTCTCGGTCAACCTAACTAGAATCATAACGTCTATAATTGTAATCATAACCAAACATAACATAACAAAAAAAAAGAAACCTAACCTAACCTAACACTAAAATAGGACTCCTTAACATATAAATAGGACTCCTTAACCCACCTATGTATAATCCTTTTAGAGTGTAGGTAGGACAGGCCCTGCAGTACTTCCTTCACCACCAGGGCCAAGGCAGGCTCAGGGAGGCCGTCGCTGAAGTGTGTGGCTACGAGGCGGGAGGCTGAGGTGAAGCCTAGTAGGGGCATCACCACCCACAGCTGCTGGGATACTGGGAATGAAGCCAGGTAGTGGATCAGGTTGTGGTGACGAAGCTGTCTCACTGTGCTGATCTCGTGCTGTGGAAAGATGATGGTGTGGAAGATGATATTGCCTTGTGAAGCTATATTAATACATCTCCCTTCAACACACACACATATACGCACATACACGCACATATAGGATGAGAAAAACTGGAATATGTAGAAGTAATATGGTCCCCGCACAAGAAAAAGAGCATGTGTTGAAATTAGAAAGAATACAGAGAATTGCAACTAAGATGGCGCCAGAATTGGAAGACCTAACCTAACCTAACCTAACCTTACCTTACCTGTATCATCTCAAACTCATCCTCGCACTTATCCAGCTCGTAAATCTTGAGTGCCACGTGTGCATTGGTAGGTTTGTGCCGGGCCAGCCAGACCGTGCCCCGCCCCCCACACACAGACCCGAGGGGACTCCACACTTCATAACTCTCACTGCTGGACTCAAAGGACACCATGCTAGGGGAACGTAGCTCAAGGGCAAAGCTCTCGGACTTGATGCGATTCTGGAAGGGAGTGTGTAATGAGATGGAGGAGGAGGAGGGAAGAAGAAGAAGAAGGTGGAGGATTAGGATGAGGAGGAGAAGGAGGATTAGGAAGAGGAGGAGGAAGACAAATATTCACACTAATTCAGGTAGTACAAAATGGAATGTAAATAGAGTTATATATACCACAAAATGTTAATGGCTTATTATATTATAGCTATTTATGTACATTAATATATATATAAATACTAAGTGAAAAATTTGTGTTTCTATATAAGTAAATAGATAAATAGATTGATATATATAGTCATGCGTTTAGGCTGTACAGTGATTGGCATTTTTAGTCTATATAAAAAGTTTGAAAAATAGTTAGCTTATTGGAGATGTTTGGTGTCTCTTAATAAAAAATTGTTTGGTGTGGCATACAATATAGAAAGCTAACTCTCATACTCTCTCACTCTCTCTCTCTCTCTCTCTCTCTCTCTCTCTCTCTCTCTCTCTCTCTCTCTCTCTCTCTCTCTCTCTCTCTCGTAGGCAGCACAAGGCAACTGTTACTCCTGTAGTGTGAAAAATCTTGTGTCATCTGTAAGTAAAAAGATATATAACTATACAAAAAATATGTGTGTCTTCTATCACCACACACACACACACACACACACACACACACACACACACACACACACACACACACACACAATAAAAAAAAAAAAATAAATAAATAAAATACATAATCCAACCGTGTGAAGCAAAAATAGAAATACAGTGGATGGAAAAAATAAAAAAATAAATAAAAATAAAAATAGAAAAAGCAGAATGAGGCAATAATACATACATTCTACACTACAAAAAGGACAATAAAAAAAATAAAATAAAACACAGAGGAATACAAACAAGACAAAACAACAACAGCAACAGCAACAGCAACAACAACAACTACTACTACTACAGCAACTCAGCAACCAACCAGCCAGCCAGCCAGCCAGACAGACAGACAGACAGCCGGACAGACAGACAAACAGACAGGCTGATGCGGGTGTGCTTACGAGTGGGTGGTAGACCGTGTCAGAGTGACCCAGACGCACATCTATACGGACGTCGGGAGAGACTGCAAGGTTGGCTAGGCGGGAACACGCACACGGACACTCAAGGCACGACATCACTCACATACACCAACACTAATTAGAGCGAGGCGAGGGTAGCTCTCTCTCTCTCTCTTTTTTGACTTGTCTCTCTCTCTGTCTCTTTCTCTTTTTCTTAGTTCCTTTCTCTTTTTTTTTATTTTTTTTTATTGTTATTGTTAAGGTGTGATCCTGCCGCAGAAAATAATGTCTATATGTTTTAAATTGTTATGTTATGATGTATATATATATGTATTTATTTTTCTTCCTCTTGTTCTTCCTCCGAGGTTATACATTTTACAAAGCCTAACTCTATATATATAAGAATCATGTCTGTCTGTCTGTGTATATAAAGTTTCAATAATAATCCTACTTAACTTTCCCTCACTAGTACATACATAAACACACATGTACAATAACTATATCAAAGATTATTCACCAGATATAATAATAATAATAATAATAATAACAATAACAGTTACAACTTTCAACACTAACAATTTCTTCCCACCACTCGACAACATCAACACAAAAATAAACTTTAATCTAACATACAAAATAAAAATGAAACCTTTACCCTCTCAAAACTGACGAGATAAAAATAATAGAACATAAGGAGGCTGCAAAGGGCCAGTTGACCTACACAAGGCAGCTCCTGTGCACCTAACCTAACCTAACCTAACCTAACCTAACCTAACCTAACCTAACCTCACCTAACCTAACCTAACCTAATCTAACCTCACCTAACCTAACCTAACCTTTCCTAACCTAACCTCACCTCACCTCACCTCACCTCACCTAACCTAACCTCACCTCACCTAACCTTTACCTCACCTCACCTCACCTAACCTAACCTAACCTAACCCAACCTAACCTAACCTAACCTAACCCTTACCATCTAATGAAACTACAATACGTACATGCAAATTAATTAATTGCCTAACGAACTAAATTGATATAGTAATTAATATATTAGGAGCATTAAAAGGGGGGGGTAGGGGTGGGTGGGATGGGTAAGGACATTCAGTAACTAAACAGAGGGTAAGGTACACATACATACATACATACATACAGTCATGATTCACACTGCATTAATATAAGTCATCTAAAACTATATAATTTTTACCATAACTTCTCAAACCTAACTAATCACTAATTTATATGCAATGGTATTTCAAACAGCAATTTTCTACCCTTCTCTTATACATTGTTAATAGATTAGAAGCACACAACCTAACCTAACCTAACCTAACCTAACCTATATTCTTTATGCAATAGTACCTTCAACACCAATTCTCTAGCCTCTCCTTACACACTCTTAATAGGAAATAGGCAAATACAATACGTCACTACACTACACTATACCCAGCAACTCCCTACACTATAAATACACTTACCTCACTAAATAAAAGGAAAAATAAGCAGGTATAACGAGCTAAATAAAAACAATACTACATCATTTTAACCTAAGAAATAAGAATGCTAGTAAGGTATTGAGGTTTGTGACATCTAAATACACCTACTAAATAATAATAATAAGGTAAACAATACTACCTAATTCTAAGCAGGTATAATTAGCTAAATAATAGAGTACAACGTCATTTTAACCTAATAAACAAGGATGCTACAGGAGGTATTAAAGTTCGTGAAGGGTTAACTAATGTATATATTAATTAGCTGGGTGTGATTACTATACTACTATAGTTATCCTGGGAGGTGAAGAAGGGTTAAAGGGCGTACATGCTGGTGTGATTAAGTAGTAGTAGTAGTAGTAGTGATGGTGGTGGTGGTGGTGGTGGTGGTGGTGGTGGTGGTGGTGGTGGTGGTGGTGGTGGTGGTGATTTCTTAACCCTTTAGGCGATAAAAAAAAAGTGTAGATGTATGTGAGTTAGTGAATAATGAATAAGAGAAAAACAGTCATGTATAATAATAAAAAAAATGGAAAAATGATGGTAATAGTAATAATAATAATAATAATAATCTAAGAAAACTATGGGAAAATGATGATAATAATAATAATAATGATGATGAAAGTTGTATAAGTGACATGACTTTCTACTCCTTCACCTATAGGATACTCTCTCTCATGCATCCTACACCATCCTCACTCTCCTTTAGCATCCTACACCTACACCTACATCTTACACACACACACACACTCACCTACATCCTATTAATGAACGCCACACCTGCTGCTGAGTGCTGAGTGCTAGTTGCTGGGTGCTGGGTGCTGACTCCTCCCTTCCTTCCTTCCTTTCCTTCAGCTTCTTCCTGTACGAATGAATAACACAATGAACAGAAGAACAGAGTAATAAGCGTTTAGGAAATTAATAAGGTTCGGTATATCTGCATAACTACTGCTCGGACGATATCAATATAAATATGAAGTCGTACAAATAATAGTGTACTCAAAGACATTTATTTACCTCGCAAAACGTCTTAGAAGATAGTGCCTCAAAAAATCTATAGTATTACCTACATAAATAAGGTTAATTCTATAATCCTTCCTTCCTAAACCTCATTCCTTTCACTTCAGAGTTAGGAGTCACGAATATTACCACCACCTCCTCCTCTCCCTTTACCACCATAACAATAACCTGCCCGGCCTTGCACACCCTTATAATACCTCCTTAAGTATAAAAACAACATATATATCAATAACTCACCCAGATATAACGATGAGAAGGACGGTAATGGAGTGTCCTGTCTGTCTGTCTACCTGTCTGTCTGTTTGTTTATTTTCTATGGGCTGATCTGGCAACTGAAGCCCCGCCCCGCCCTGCCCTGCCCCGCCCCGGTCAAGTAAGGTCAGGATGTGCTTTATATTTATGATAGATATTGTTATAGAGCTGTATAATAATGGAGAAGTTATTATCTGTGTGGAAAGGTTGTGAAAGTATTAGTGTAAGGTATAGAATTTGTAGAAAAGAAAAGAAGGAGCCGTTGGAAAGACATATTGTGTTTTCTTAATCCTTCCACTAAACATGGTGAAGAATAATGCGTTACTGCTCCTCCTTCCCTCAAATAGGCTTAGAAAGGAAGGAAAAAGGTGTACATCCCTAGTGCTATATTCAGCCTGCCAGCCCGTCAGGCCACCAAAACACACCCACAACACACTCATAGCACAACACACTCACCTTCATCTATATCCTTGTAGGTCGTCATGTCCTAACACTTCTTTTACTGTACCTAACACGCTATAATTAACACTCTTGGATGTAAACGAATAATTCCGGTGTTTTTTTCTCATTTTTTCATTGTATTTTCCGTTTTTCTTTGTGTTATGGTTTATTTAGGCTTTACTTTATATTCAAATATTTTTTATATATTCTATTTTATGGTTTATATTGGTTTAATTTCATTATTATTGCTTTATTCTATTTTTCGATCTTATGATTGACCTTAGAAATAAACATTTTTCATGCAATATATACAAATCAAATATAATAAATATTTATGTAAGGAATCAATAGGTGTTTCAGACGATTTTTTAAAGTATATATAATTGGTTTTCTATGCATAATAAAAATCTCAATTTTGGTTTAATATATACGTGACCCAGCAGTCAACGCACGGCCGCCATCATACTGTACCTGTTGGAACTTGTTGATATTTTTATATTAGGTTATTTACGCTTAATATGTAATGTTTTCTTTATATCCCTTCACTATTAATGGAGAGGAATAATGTGTTACTGCTCCTTCATGCCTCAAAAGGACTGCCACGTTTGTAAACACACCACCCAGCGACCCAAGGAAAGATAAATAACTTATCACTGTAAGGAGTGGGTGGGTGGGTGGGTGGGTGGATGGTTGGGTGGTAGGATGGATGAACGGTGGATGGGGTTGCTGGGGGGATGGGTGAATGGGTGTGTGGGTGGGTGGATGGATGGGTGGATGGAGAAAAAGTTTGATAATGATAATAACCAAGTAACAAACCGATATCTATTATATATTCCATTTAATATAATTCCAAGTTTAGACTCCCAACCAAAGTGCAAATCCAACTAACTAGGAAACCCTTTTTAATTCAACGCGGACAAAACTATTATTACCTGATTTCTTTGTTTATTATTGTCTTCTAGAGTAAGATAGGTTTACTTATAATAAGAGACCAGAATGAAAACAGCTGCAGTGTATTTAATGATAGGTACTGTACAAATATTAACACATACACACACACACACCATTAGTAACACACACACACACACACACACACACACCATTAGTAACTTGTTGTCAATCTCTTCTAACACTCTTCACCTTCAATACAATTCCAAAACTATCACCTTTTTTCTTTATCTATTTATCCATGTCTTTATCACTATCTATTTATATTTATCTAACACTTCTATATCTCTCTTTCTCTATTTTATTTATTTATATTATTTTCTACTATAGGTGATAATCGTGTCTATTCAATTCCACATCACTCAGGGTTTAAATATAGTTGTACATATAGAACATTTCTCTTTATAAATTTAAGGTTATTACATTATATTACTATTGGACTCTATATATCTTCTTGAACAGATGATTAATAAGCTTCAATGCCCTTTTTAAAATCCTAAGCTTAACTTGAGTCTTTACAAATTAAGATAAAATTAATATAGTCTTACACACTTTCCTTGCTTGTGTATATTATTTCTCCTTCCTTTCCTCTTCTTACTTTATAAATAATTCCAGCTTGTCTTAACACTCTCCTTTCCTTCTAGACCCATTAACATTCTTTCTCCTTCCTTCTCCTTTACAAAACACACTCCCATTCCCTTCTAACACTCATTTACAGTCACTAAACTTGACCTTCCTCTCTGAGTTGGAGTGAGAAACAACCAAAATTAATATCATAACACACACACACACATACAATTTTAAAACCCACTCGCGTTAAATGAAATACAATACACTGCAGTGACTCTATTTATATACAATTCGACGGGAACGTATAAATACAAAAACATCATAACATCTATATACATAACATAACATAATACCCAGGACCTCAAACCTACACCCAGCCTCTTACGGCCCGAGCATAAACTTGGGTTGGCGGTACATCTCGTAGGCAAATGTTTCCTTCTGCAACGGATCTTTGAACAAACCGATGTAGTCAATTTCAAGGCGGAAAGGTGCGTTTGAGCGATCACCTGATGATATGCCTACCGAGACCACCTTGTCTAACGAGATGGCTACCTGGTTGTCTTGTACCCTCCCTTTGCTCGTTAGGAAGAACTTAGAAAACGGAATCTGAGGGTAAGAGAAGGGGAGGTTATGTTATTTCTATTAATTTATATATGTAGTGGAATAAATGGGTTTGAATAGTATATGAGGGTTGATAGGTGGTGGTGTGAGGAGGTAGGGGAAGGTAGGGGAAGAGGGGACTTGTGAGGAGGGGAAGGTAGAGGGATTGTGAGGTAGAAAAGGGAGGAGGAATAAACCTATCCTAACCTAACCTAACCTAACCTAACCTAACCTAACCTAACTTATATCAATTATTATCATCATCATTAATAACTAACACCACTACAACTACTACTACTACTACTACTACTACCACACCCTCCCCAACACCCACACCCACACACTCACCCTAGTCAGCTGCCAGTGGGGGCCGCCGCGGGTGTAGAGCGGGTAGGTGTACACATCATTCCACATTATATCAAAGTAACCCGTGCAGGCGATGTTGAGCATGTACGAACGGCCATCCCCGCGCACCCTCAGCTCAAGGGTGTTGTAGGGTGTCCAGTCCAGGTACACCTCCCTCTTAAAGGATTTCTAAAAGGGGGGAGCCGCGAGAGGTGAAAAAAAATAAATAAATAAATAAAATAAACGGGTTAATTAGATGTTTGAGTGAGGTTAATGTATTGATGTAGTGAATCTTAAGTTAGTTATATACACTTATCATCATCATTATTATCGTCGTTGTAATAAGGAGGATGTGGCGGCTGCATACTCACTCTAGGTCGTATGGATTTCATGTTGCAGTAACCAGCCTTCTTCACCTGGCCATCTTTGGGAGGCTGTGAGGAAGGAGATAAATGATTAGAGATACTGGAAGGTGTGAGATGATCAAGAAATGTGATTAAAGATGCTAAATGACTTTCTATACTCTCTCTTTACCTCTCTTTCTTTCTCTTTTATACTATTTCTCTCTTTCTCTGTTTCTTTCTCTTTTATATTAGTCGTTTTCTATACTCTCTCTCTCTCTCTCTCTCTCTCTCTCTCACCTCCGTACAGATTTCCCCCGAGAACACGGCATGTCCAGTGGGTGAAGGAGTGAGGGAGGCTGTACTCCTACCCTCCCCATGGTCACTGTCAGCCGTCACCACCCACTCATCCAGCGCCTCCTGACTGTCCAACACCCACACCTTGTCCATGTCACCTGTGGGAAGGGTAATTAGGGTTGGTGATTACAGGTAGAATTGTAATTGAAAAGATTTATGATTACAGGTAAGATAATTAAGATGATTTATGGTTACAGGTACACTCACCCATACTGTATCTATCTCAAACTTCTTCTTCTCACCCATCCAACTCATCCAACCTCACCCGCACTCAGCATCCGACTCACCCGGCCTCACCCACACAGGATCCATTTCGAACCTCTCCTCGGTCTCCTCCTTCCACTTCGACATCTCCTTACGCAGCTCCTTCAGGCCGTCTCGGATCAACTCCTTTCGGCTCTTCTTGATCTGGCGAAGAAGAAAAAGATCGTTATGCGGAATACATGAATAAAAAATAATAATGTTATGTGTAGTTAATAAAAAAAGATATATTGCAAAATTGTACACGGAATAGATCAATAAATAATAACGAAAAAATGTTATTATATGTGTGGTGATTAGAAATATATATTGCATCCTCTCACCTCCTTTCCATATCCCCCTTTCGGATCCCTCTCCCAGAACAGGTGTCGGGGAGCTGTCGTGTACATCCCTCTCACACCCTTCACCCCTACACACCCTCCCCTCACCCCTAGCACCCTTCTATACACACTAGATAGGGATGTGCAATTATTAACATTAGCACCTGTAGCACATCTCCCCTCAGAGCAGGTGTGTAAGTTAGACAGGTGTGTGGCTAGGGGTGGTAAGGGTGTGTAGGGTGCATGTAGGGTGAGGCTAGGACATAGGAGGTGCAGGTAAGGGTGTGATCTCCCTGCACATCCCCCCCCTGGCACCCCTCTCACCCTAAGAACACACCACATTTTCTATGTTCACGCTTTCATCTCATGTCTGTAAAAAAGGGGAAACATTTTAATAAATACACAAGGGAAACAAATATACAAATACGTATATAATAAGGGAAATAAAGTTATATAATTACATAATCGAACAGGAATATTATAAAACAATTGTCATATATATATAAAAAACACAAAAAACTTACCTTATATAAAACTATGATGTCCTTTTCACTACGTACACACACAGGTAGATAGCGAGACTCTAATTAATATATTGGGTATTTCTCAGGTACTAATATGGGAGAGGTAATGTACACACACACACACACGTACACAAGGAAATATTGACACTGTAGTTAATATGTTATGGATAAAAATTGATGTTAACAGTGTGTTTCAGGTAATTTAGGACAGGTAAAGGTGTAGATAGGACAGGTGAGCCGGGAACTATTTTCTCTCCTTTCTACTCTTCTTCTTGTGTCTGTTGATGTCTGGGCGAGGAAGAAGTAATAAGATTTAATATATGTTGTGCAGCGCTGTATTAAAATTGTTTGGATTGTGTGCACGTGTGAGTGTGTTGAGTGTATAAATAGATAGGTAGATAGATGTATGTGTATTTATTGTTATATATAAACATACAGTAAAAAGAAGAGGACTGTACTTGCCAACCTTCCTTCCTTCCTCCTTCTAGGCATATAATTGATATAACTAAGTATTGATTGGCATTGAATTATACATACAAAAGGTTAAGAGGTTAAATAAACTCAATCATACTAGGTAAAAAATATAATTAGTATTATAATTACATTGCATGACTGCTTATACGTTTTCGGTCCAAACTTACAAAATAAGTTGATTGTCTGACCTTAACATATAATTAAAAAATATACAAAAGAGTAACACATTAGACAAATATATTTAATTAAGAATTATCATATGTTTTCTGTTATTTATCTTAAACCCGAAGAATTACCCTAAACAGTGTTACCAAATAAGTATAGCGACGAACACAATTTTAACCTATAGTTCCTCTCTTAACACTACATTCAAAGAAATTTATATAGTGTAATGATAAACATAAAATAGTATTAAATATCTAAAGAGTTTAAATGATGCAGGTTTTCATTTAATACATAATTCAATCTCCCATTTTTTTATATTTTTGTTCTGGCATCAGTGAACAACACCCATGGCGTCTCAGCAGTGACAGAACACTAACTCAAACAGATAAAAAAAGGAATATATAAACAGTGAGCACGTGTCAGCACCGAGGCATGGGAGGGGGGGTAGAGGCGTGCTATGCTCCTGTCTCTTGTATAACTAAAGTGAGTTAATAAGAGTGTTTTATTAGGTTTGTTTGGTGTTATAATATATGGGTGGATGTAGCCTTGACCGGTGTCGAAGTATATTTCATCTCCCTTAACTCTCTCTATCTATTATTTTTATTGATCTCTATTTCTTTCTCCTTATCTCTATCTATATCTGTATACTTATTTATTGATATGTCTATGGTAAATCTTACTAATAGCATCTCCTCACGGATCACCAAAATATAAACCTAACCTAACCTAACCTAACCTAACCATAACTCAACATCTGTGTGGACTTAGAATTTGAGAGAATTACATTACGTACCTTATCACCTATGTCAATATTTTGGTGATCCGTGAGGAGATGCTATTAGTAAGATTTACCCTATCTATTTATATATTTCTGTATCTATTTGTCTATATCTGCTTATCTATCTATCTATATATCTGCTTCTCTCTCTCTCTCTCTCTCTCTCTCTCTCTCTCTCTCTCTCTCTCTCTCTCTCTCACACCTAACTTCACCTATTTCACTTCCAGACCTAACACCATCACCACCACCACCACTGTCACCATGCTCACCATCGCCTTCTACGGGGAGTTACCGCCCCTAATACTACCCCAGGACACCGATCAGACTATAGAGGATGTGTTGGTGGCGGCTGCAAGGCTCCTCACCATCAGCCCTTTATGCCGTCACCTCTTTGGGCTTCGGAACAGCAGCTCGGGTCTCTGGGTCAGCCTAGGGAGAGGTGTGGATAAGCTGCCGGTGAACCCTGTATTAGAATTCCGGCTCAGGTTTAAACCGTATACTCTGGAACGTTTGAAAGCCATTGATCGTTCAGCGTTTGATTATCTGTTTCATCAGGTTGGTGTTTCATTTATTCTGTTTGGGTTTTATTTTATTTATTTATTTATTTATTTATGTTATTATTGTTTTTTTTTTTTTTTTGTGTGTGTGTGTGTGTGTGTGTGTGTGTGTTTATGTTGTGTTCTCTTGGGTTTGTATGTGTTGTGTTCTGTTAATATTACCTTATCCCATCAACTTTACCTATAGAACTAACTCTGCTACTATCAAAATTAACTACAGTAACTCAATATACACAGGTAAAGATAGACTAAATATATAGGAACCTTAATCAACTACTTAACACCCACCTCCTTCACCTCTGTTCCAGGTAAGGGCAGACTTCCTGGCCGGGGAGATTCCAGAGCTTATCAAACACCCGGAAGATGGCTTAGGTCTGGTAGTGACGGACATACTACTCCACCTCCTGAACAACCCGAGTAAGTGTGTGTGTGTGTGAGAGAGAGAGAGAGAGAGAGAGAGAGAGAGAGAGAGAGAGAGAGAGAGAGAGAGAGAGAGAGAGAGAGAGAAAGAGAAAGAGGTGCATTTATGTATGTATATGATGCTCAATTTTTGTCTTTTTACACCAAAACAACCTAACCTTTTCTCCTCTTCCCTTGTGTGTGTGTGTGTGTGTGTGTGTGTGTGTGTGTGTGTGTGTGTGTGTGTGTGTGTGTGTGTGTGTGTAGGCAAGAAGGTAGGTGACATCGACCTCAAGACCTTCATGCCGCGGGAGCTCAAGGGGATGGCAAACCGACTCAATGTGAAGAGGAATGCCGAGAAGCTAGTGGAGACATGCCAGCACAGGGAGGCAAGCTTTGTAAGGGAACGATATCTATTCAAGGTGAGGCTCTAAACGGGTCATTGGATAAGGCTGGGTACTTCTAACTATTATATTGTGTAACCTAACCTAACCTAACCTAACCTAACCTAACCTAACCTAACCTAACCTAACCTAACCTAACCTAACCTAACCTTACCTAACCTAACCTAACCTAACTTTACCTAACCTAACCTAACCTAACCTAACCTAACCTAACCTAACCTAACTTTACCTAACCTAACCTAACCTAACTTTACCTAACCTAACCTAACCTAACCTAACTTTACCTAACCTAACCTAACCTAACCTAACCTAACTTTACCTAACCTAACCTAACCTAACCTAACCTAACCTTACCTAACCTAATCTTCTGTTCTACGTCACTGCTTTAGGTTGAGGAGAGTCAGTGTAGCTATGGGAGTGAGGAGTACAATGTGATGCGTGATGAGGGGGGAGCAGTACACAGCGCAAGACTCTCCATCGACCCTTACCACGCGGAACAGCCGGGTCTGCGCTACAGCCACTCACCACACAAGAAGGCTGTGAGTGTTTATGTGTGTGTGTGTGTGTGTGTGTGTGTGTGTGTGTGTGTGTGTGTGAAGTGTAATCAAATCATTTTAAATCACAATAGAAAATGACATAAGTAGGTATTAAAAGCCATTACTATTAAATTCTATCCTTTTCCCCATTCTTCCCTTCCATTTCCTCACCCCTACCCCTTTCCCCTTCCCCCTTCCCTCACACGCACAACACACACACACAGTCGTGGTCCCATCTGTGTTGCATCGAGGACCTAGTGTTCGTGACTACCCGCTCCCAAGACCTGACTGTAGAGTTGTCCCGCAAGACCGGCGTCCCTTGCTACTTCAAACTCTCCACCATTGATGAGCTGGAGACCTTCGTAGGCTGTTTAACCGGGTATGTTGATGTATACTAAGAGGAGAATGCAGTATAGATATGTATACTTACCCATATATGTATTTAATTAATAACTACATAATATAAGAGAGAGACAGAGAGAGAGAGATATTGATATTTTACTTTTTTTTTTTCTTATCTTACTTCCAGTTATTACCGTTTGATGTGCACGTGGACCTTTGACCTTTGCCGGGAGCTGTCCACACCTTCCCTGACCTTCCTCCGCTCCAACAAGTGCCACGGACCTATAGGGTGAGGAAGGAGGCTCGTTAACAGTAACTTACCTTGTGTTAGTTACGTCAGTTGTTATTCTTCTTATTATTATTATTATTTTCTTTTTATTTCCACCTTCAGGAGTGCAGTGTCGGCCAGGAAGCTGCAGGAGAAGGGAGGAGGTGAGGCGGGTGTTGGGTTACTACGGGAGTCATCCAGCGAGTACGACACCTTCCTGTTGGATGTCATAGTGGATGTCAACGCACCACCCCAATGCTACACCATCTTACGACAGGCTGACAAGGTGGGTGTGTGTGTGTGTGTGTATGTGTGTGTGTGTGTGTGTGTGTGGTGTGTGTGTGTGTGTGTATGTGTCTGTGTGTGTGTGTTTGGGTTGTAATAATCTTAATTTTACCTTGTATTTCATATCTAATCATTATCCTCTTTCTCCTCCTCCTCCTCCTCCTCCTCCTCCTCCTCCTCCTCCTCCACAGTTCCACCTCCAAGACTCGAGGGAATACTTCAACAGTCTTGGAGGTATGGTGCGAGACTTCATGAAACGCACGGACGCACCCATCAGCCTCACCCGCATCCTCCCCTCATCCGACTACGACGACACAGAGCAGCTCCTCCTCTGTGCCTCATCCAGCAGGGAGGTGCATCGCCAAGACCTAACTGGACCTAGGGTGGGTGGTGTGTGTGTGTGTGTGTGTGTAGGTGTGATTGAAAGGGAGAGAGGTGAGAATAGGAAGGAATAATGATGGAAATAGTTAGGTTAGGTTAGGTTAGGTAAGGTAAGATAAAATACAATCACACTCACACACCTATATCCTCCCCCCCCTACCCCCCACAGGTGATCAGCATGGCCCACCTGACCTCCGTGGAAGACAACATCACCCGAGGTCGCTTCTCTGACCTCGTCCGGGCCCAGTGGAGCGGCGACAAGGCCAAGGAGGTGGCCGTCAAGGTGAGCTGTGACCCTGTGACCTGATCTGACCTGACCTTGGAAATATGACCTTTAGATAGAGTGACTGTTTTGTAATTTCTCTTGATTCTTTTTACTCTTTTTTATTTTATTCTCATTCACTTCCTCCTCCTCCTCCTCCTCCTCCTCCTCCTCCTCCTCCCCTCCCCCACAGGTCCCCAAGTTACACACCATAGAGGATACTGAGCGGTACTTAGCCGTGTTGAACCAGATGACCTTCGTGGCCTGTGACTGTGTGGTGAGCATGCACGGGGTCACACTCAGTCCCCTGGCCCTGGTGATGGAGTTCATGCCCCTGGGACCCCTGGATAAGTACCTCAGGGAACACCAAGGGACGCTGAAGGAGGTACTGTAGGGTGGTGGTGGTGGTGGTGGTGGTGGTGGTTTAAAATTGTATTGGTATGGTATATTTGTTCAGTTCTTCCATTTCTATTAAAAGTATAAGTTTGTTTGTCCCTTCCTTCCTCCCTTTCCTTCCTCTTCCCTCCCTCCCCTTCCCTTCCCTTCCCTCCCTTCCCTTCCCTTCCCTTCCTCCCTTCCCTTCCCTTCCCTTCCCTTCCCTCCCTTCCTAACTTCCCTCCCTTCCTAACTTCCCTCCCTTCCTACAGGTGGACTTAGTGGAGGCCGCTACCCACCTTGCCCGTGCACTGTGGTACCTCAACGTGGAAGACATTCACCACAACAACATCCGCTGCCACAACATTCTGGTGGCAGAGCACACCGACACAAGCTTCAAGGTGAGGCAGAGACGAGAGAGAGAGAGAGAGAGAGAGAGAGAGAGAGAGAGATTATAACACCCACTACATACAGTACTAAGAAAAAAAAATCTATTCACCATTCCTATAACAATAATTTTAGGCCTAGCAAGTACAGGTGTGACAATGACCTCATATGACCTCTAGGTGAAGCTGAGTGACCCCGGCTTGGTGAGGTATGACCACCGTGACCTGCATTGGATCCCCCGGGAGTACCACACCCAGCCGCCCCTCGCCCAGCAGGACCCCACCACGGATATCTGGGCCTTCAGTACTACCCTGTGGCAAATATTCTCTCTAGGGACAACACCACTACCAGGTAACCATAGCAGGGGAACACAGGTGAACACACAGGTAATACACAGGTGAACACACAGGTGAACACACAGGTAATATACAGGTGAACACACAGGTGAACACACAGGTAATACACAGGTGAACACACAGGTAATACACAGGTAATACACAGGTGAACACACAGGTAATACACAGGTGAACACACAGGTAATACACAGGTGAACACACAGGTAATACACAGGTGAACACACAGGTAATACACAGGTGAACACACAGGTGAACACACAGGTGAACACACAGGTAATACACAGGTGAACACACAGGTAATACACAGGTGAACACACAGGTAATACACAGGTGAACACACAGGTAATACACAGGTGAACACACAGGTGAACACACAGGTAACACACAGGTAATACACAGGTGAACACACAGGTAATACACAGGTGAACACACAGGTAATACACAGGTGAACACACAGGTAATACACAGGTGAACACACAGGTAACACACAGGTGAACACACAGGTAACACACAGGTAATACACAGGTGAACACACAGGTAATACACAGGTGAACACACAGGTAATACACAGGTAAACACACAGGTAATACACAGGTGAACACACAGGTGAACACACAGGTAATACACAGGTGAACACACAGGTAATACACAGGTGAACACACGGGTAATACACAGGTGAACACACGGGTAATACACAGGTGAACACACGGGTAATACACAGGTGAACACACAGGTAATACACAGGTGAACACACAGGTAATACACAGGTGAACACACAGCTAATACACAGGTGAACACACAGCTAATACACAGGTGAACACACAGCTAATACACAGGTGAACACACAGCTAATACACAGGTGAACACACAGGTGAACACACAGGTAATACACAGGTAATACACAGGTGAACACACAGGTAATACACAGGTGAACACACAGCTAATACACAGGTGAACACACAGCTAATACACAGGTGAACACACAGCTAATACACAGGTGAACACACAGCTAATACACAGGTGAACACACAGCTAATACACAGGTGAACACAGCTAACACACAGGTAATACACAGGTGAACACACAGGTAATACACAGGTGAACACACAGGTAATACACAGGTGAACACACAGGTGAACACACAGGTAATACACAGGTGAACATACAGGTGAACACACAGGTAATACACAGGTGAACACACAGGTAATACACAGGTAATACACAGGTGAACACACAGGTAATACACAGGTGAACACACAGGTAATACACAGGTGAACACACAGGTAATACACAGGTAATACACAGGTGAACACACAGGTAATACACAGGTAATACACAGGTGAACACACAGGTGAACACACAGGTAACACACAGGTGAACACACAGGTAATATACAGGTGAACACACAGGTAATACACAGGTGAACACACAGGTAATACACAGGTGAACACACAGGTAATACACAGGTAACACACAGGTGAACACACAGGTAATACACAGGTAACACACAGGTGAACACACAGGTAATATACAGGTGAACACACAGGTGAACACACAGGTAATACACAGGTAATACACAGGTGAACACACAGGTAATACACAGGTAATACACAGGTGAACACACAGGTGAACACACAGGTAATACACAGGTGAACACACAGGTAATACACAGGTGAACACACAGGTGAACACACAGGTAATACACAGGTGAACACACAGGTGAACACACAGGTAATACACAGGTAATACACAGGTGAACACACAGGTGAACACACAGGTAATACACAGGTGAACACACAGGTAATACACAGGTGAACACACAGGTAATACACAGGTGAACACACAGGTAATACACAGGTGAACACACAGGTGAACACACAGGTGAACACACAGGTAATACACAGGTGAACACACAGGTGAACACACAGGTAATACACAGGTGAACACACAGGTGAACACACAGGTGAACACACAGGTAATACACAGGTGAACACACAGGTAATACACAGGTGAACACACAGGTAATACACAGGTGAACACACAGGTAATACACAGGTGAACACACAGGTAATACACAGGTGAACACACAGGTGATGTAGAGAAAGGTGTTTATTTTATCATTTATTATTTATTTGATCATTTATTTATTATTTACTTATTTAATGATTCCTTGTTGAGTCATTGGAGTGTGTGTGTTAGTGTGTCATTGGTGTGTGTGTGTGTGTGTTAGTGTGTTTGTCATGCCGTCCCTCCACACAGGTGCTGACATTGAGGAGGTGCGGAACTTGTATGCTACTGGCCTCCTGCTGCCTCGTCCCGACAGGTGCCCAGGTGATCTGTACCAGGTGTGTGTACGTGTGTGTGTGTGTATACTAGTTGTGTGTAAGTGTGTGTGAAATATTGATTTTTTAATATTTAGTTTTAACGTCTTTTTTTCAATCTTAAAGTGTGTGTGTGTGTGTGTTTACAGGTGATGCTGCGATGCTGGTCACCGGATCCCCAGGCCAGACGACAACCCCAGGCGGTGATGAGGGATGTGAACCAGATCCTATACCAGGGTGAGTCCTATTAAGGATGTTGGTGGTGGTGGTGGTGGTGGTGGTGATGGTGGTGGTACAGGTTAACTATCAATAATCCGGCATGAGCAAACAGAGCCATCAAAACATCAACATAAACAGTGCCTCATGAAAACAGTGATGCGCTAACTCAGGAAATTTGAAACTGTTCACTGAAATTCATGCCGGAAAACTGATGGCACCGGAATATTGCTTGCCGGATTATTGATAGGTAACTGTAGTGTAAAATTGATCCTTGGTTTAGTAGCCTTATAGAGTGTTATGTAGTATAGTGTTGGTGTCAGTCACTTATTACTATGTTGTGTTGTAGTGTTTATTGTCTCTCTTAATGATTTGTGTTGTATTGTGTTGTGTTGTAGTGTTTCATTTCCCATTTTAATGATGATTTTGTCCTTCTTTCCTTCCTTTCCTTCCTTCCTTCCTTCCTTCCTTCCTTCCTTCCTTCCTTACCATCCATCTATCCATCCATCCTCCCTCCCTTCCTTCCTCAATTCCTTCCATCCATCCATCCTCCGTCTCTCCCTCCCTCGCTCCTTCCCTCCCTTTTCCCTCCCTCCCTTCCTTCCTCCCTTCAGTATTCAACTCGCGACAGAAGCACGCCTACCAGACCATCTTCTCCGAGGACACAGATTCCCGGCCGCAGAATGGAGAGGCAGAAGGCACCAGTATTACCGAGGAAGATGCAACCTCAGTCACCACACAGCTCACCACACTCACCTATGCGGACGGCTCGGTGGCCCAGGTGAGTGAGGGGGTGATAAGGGTGATAGGGTGAAGGGGTGAAGGGGTGAGGGGGTGAAGGGGTGAGGGAGTGAAGAAGACAACTAACTCTTTCCTCTATTATTTTTTATCAATTTTTCCTTCCTTTTTGCATCTTTATTTATTTATTTATTTATTTTTTGTAGTAGTAGTAGATGCAATAGTACACCATATGACCTTCCCGCAGGTGACCTTGAGCCAGCTACCTGACCTCATGGTGGACGACCTCATCTCACTCTCCACTCCGGACTTCCAACCGTCCCACATTTACGAGACAGGGACGGCTTTCTCCCTTCCCGTTACCTCCCATTCCAGGTGTGTACTAATTAGTCTCCTTACCTGTCCTCATGTATTCCAGGTGTGTAATTAGTCTCCTGTCTCCTTACCTGTCCTCTTGTCTTCCCTTCTAATTCCAGAGGATGTTTATATAAGTCCTTTTACTTCTTTCTTTTATACTGTTTAAAAATTGTTCTTTATATCTATTTAATTTATGTAAGTTCCTTCTAGATATTTATTCCTTCTCTCTGTTATACTGTTTAATAATTCTCTAGATCTGTTTCTTCATTTCGTAATTTTGTTTTCTATTTCATTTTAGTCTCATTTTTTCATTCATTATTTCTCTCTTGTCGTAATTTTGTTGTATATTTATTTTATAGTCTCATTTTTCCCGTCTCCCGCAGG
This sequence comes from Metacarcinus magister, assembly GCA_029783475.1. Lineage (NCBI taxonomy): Eukaryota > Metazoa > Arthropoda > Malacostraca > Decapoda > Cancridae > Metacarcinus > Metacarcinus magister. The sequence continues at coordinate 2,877,130 of JAPQNM010000033.1, forward strand.
TATGTGAAGCCTTTGAATGTTCTGCTGCAGTTCTCCGTGTCGTCCCCTCGCCTGCCGCCCCTCCCTGCCCTCCCCACCAAGCCTCTGCACCTCGACAAGTCCGACATCAAGTTCGGCATCAAAATCGGCGAGGTGGGAGACTTTATTCTATTACAGAACCACCTTATAATCTCTTCTTATATTATACTTCTTCTTACTTACTCTCTCTATTGTTCTATCTCCTTATAATCCTTCTCCTTATCTTCTATATCTTCTTACTACATTCTTACTATTGATATATCTTCTTTTAATCCAGTTTTTCTTACTTATATCAATATTTTCTCACCCTCGCCTTGCTTCCTCTCAGGGTAACTACGGAGAGGTGTATCGAGGGCAGATGACAGACGCCCAGGGGAGGAAGGAGACTGTAGCCATCAAGTCCCTGAAGGCGGTGGGGCAGACGGACGACCTTAAGAGGGAGTTCCGTATCATGCAGGTGTGTGTGTGTGTGTGTGTTGGGAAAGAGATGGAGTTTGTAATTGTGTACTTGTGATAGAAGGTAAGGTTAGGTTATAATAAATTAGTGTTATTAGTGTGTATTTGGATGTGTTAAGCTCCAGCAACAACACTTCATTCTCATTCCCGTCACAGAAACTGAAGCACCGTAACATCGTCCGGCTGTGTGGTTTGGTGGACTCGGACGAGGAGGACATGTATGTGGTGATGGAGTACCTCCCGATGGGCTCCCTCAAGGACTACCTCAAGATACAACCCGAGCACATCAGTAACACTATGCTCCTGAAGTTTGCCATGGATATTGCCGAGGTGAGGCACACATGGTTACGTCTTTTAAACTAGTATATTCACTCTTTTTTTTCTCTCTTCTATTGGTTAACTTTAGAACTCTTTATTTACCTGAATCTGTGTTTCCACCTTCCTATGACTTGAACTTATTTAAGAGAGGAGTATCAACACACCTACAACACTAATTTAACCTCACTTTATTTTGGTTATTTTATTTATTTTAGGGAACCAGCCATACAAGTTTATTTATATTTCTTATTATTGTGTTTTATTGCCCTTGGTCGGTTTTCCAATTCAATAAACAATATAAAATAATAAATAACCAGCATAGTGACCCAGGTTTGTGTTGCCTTGCAGGGGATGGATTACCTTGAACAGTCCCGCATCATCCACCGAGACCTGGCGGCACGCAACATTCTGGTGGCGGATCAACACACTGTCAAGATCACAGACTTTGGCCTGGCACAGGAGCCCAACAAGGGGAACTACTACATCAGGCAGACCAACCGTGCACTGCCCCTCCCATGGTGAGTGTGGGGGGGGAGGGGGGGAGAGAGAGAGAGAGAGAATTTAATTTGTAAATATTCGTCATACAGAAAAACTGCATGGAGATGTATATATGTGACTTGATGAGTTCTATGCAATGGTGTCATCAGATGCTAAGATGCTCTCATAGTTTTCAAGATTTTTTCTTCTGGAAAAACTAATGACATTTTTTCAGTTATTACCATTCCCAAAATTGTCAACATTTTGAGTCGGATTCTGATGAAAATCAGTGTAGTGGGGTTCTCGGACATGCTGAATGTGAATCTGGTGCCAAATTTTGGATTACTGGGAAAATGAGATTTTCGCATTTTGTGGCCCAAAATTTGGCACCCGAAATGAGGCCCAACATGTTTTTGGTATTTTACTGGGTAAATATTAGTCATAGAGAAAAACTGCATATATACAAATTTATGCACCTGGGTTAGGCCTATCTGATGATGTCATCGAATTCGAAATCACTGTCATAGTTTTCAAGAAAAATATATTTTTATGAAAAAACACAAATATGGCATCTCCTCAGTTATTTACATTCCAAATTAACTTCCCTGTAGCTCATTAGAACGGTCTTTTCTTGCTCGATCTTTTTTATTCTTAAGGTTTTTTACGTAAACCTCATAGTTTTCGAGTTATTCGCAAAAACGTGTTTTTTGGTAAATCTCGTAAGGGGGGACCCTTGCCAAAAATCGAGAAAATTTTTAAATCTCAGATTCTCTTGAAAATTGGTGTACAGGGGTTGTCGGGCATGCTGATCATGAATCTTGTGTTATATTTCTGATTACTAGTTTCAATCACTAGTTCCACCCCGACACTCCCTCACCCGGCAACACACACTCATGCCTCGGAACACTTGCAGGTACGCCATTGAGTGCATTGAGACGGGCAAGTTCTCCCACAAGAGTGACGTGTGGTCCTATGGGGTGACCTGCTGGGAGATGTTCACCTTGGGACAGGAACCAGACCTGCCACAGAAACCAGAGACACTTATACAGGTGAGGACAGGTGGGAGTGGAGTGATTTCATTAGTCACGTAACAGCTAGTCTTCTGTAATCACTCTTGTACACCATCAATAAAACAGTTATGTATTTGCAAAGTGTTGACCAGGAGGAAAGGAAAGTGAAAAGTTACATACAACCACATTTCTTGTATTTACATAACTGCAGGGAAACTAAACGATATGCAAACACTGTGACATTCTATTCTACTTAACAACCACATCATCCTTTATTCAAGTTGTTATATCACGTTACAGATGTTGAAGAATGGTAAGCGTTTGAACCTGAAGCCTCCTTGCCACCCCACCATCTATGCCGAGCTCATCAGACCGTGTTGGGATCAAGAACCTGAAGTCAGACCTAACTTCTCAGCACTCATACAGCAAGTCAAGGAGCTGCAGGAGGAAGACCTTTGATGGCTGTGTGTGTGTGTGTGTTTACCTCTACAGCACACAGCCTCCATATACAGTCACAGGCCTTTGCATCAAGACCAACACTGTGTATGTGGTGTTGATGCTATTTAATGATTGCCAAATAACTCCAGAATGTTATATTGTTTTCACGTTATATTCCTCACCATCAGGCTTCTTGCAACACTCACTAGTTATCCATTTATTGTTGAAAGTGTGGTGTTGGAAAGTGTGGTGTGTTGAAAGTGTGGTGTTGGAAAGTGTGGTGTTAAAAGTGTGGTGTTGAAAGTGTGGGGTGTTGAAAGTGTGGTGTTGTGAAAGTATGTGGTGTTGAAAAGTGTGATGTGTTGGTACCAGGTGATGTGTAGAGGTGAGGCAGGTAGGCAGGTCATGTTGGTCATGTTGGTTCACATTTATCCGTATACTTAACTGGAGTACATATCAGCAGCTGTCAATTTATTTTTATTCCAGCTTTAGTTAAGTGTGATCAGATAGATGGGAATAGTATTGTAAGTGGTATTTGTGGACCGACATGTTGTTGTTATTGAACTTTACACTTGTTCATCTTGCTTGCCAGTTTAATTCTTTAGCACCGAAGTTATGGCCACAGTAACCAGAGGGAGAAAGAGTTTTACGTAGTCAGTCATTATGAAGGAAGAACTATATGGAATCCTTCAATGTAAAACTCGATCTCTGTTACCTAGCTTTGAGCATTAACTACATATTGTCATTATTCACCATTAGTCCCGAACACCCTCCACAGCGGCATTTGGCTAGGAGTGGAGGGAAGCTTTTGTGACGAGCCTTTAACTGTGGTGCATCTGAAGAGTTAGCATTGCAGCACAAAATAAGAGGCCCATTATGAAGCTGTTTTCCATGGTTACTTTATCATCATAGTCACCTCAAAGTGTGTCCCTGGAGAAAACCCAACAGATAGAACTAGACGAGATAAGATAAGATGAGGTAGGAATAGCTGATTATAAGAGTACTAAACGAGGTGTGGAGAGAGAAACAGTTCTTACAAAGCACCAAACAAGTATTTTTTAACCAGTAGGCTAAGATGGACTTACCTCTTGCCTGTTATTTGGCGTAGGTTTAGATTTTTTTTATAGTGACAAAATACAACTCTTGCCTTTATTGAATTATGAACAGTAATTTAAACACCAGACCTTGGAGTGAACACAGGGAGGAAACATGAACACTGTGTCTAACTATATTAACCTCATGTGGTGTTTTGCAAGTCCTGTTTCCCCTCACGTCCTAGAGTGTCTGTCCTGAGAAGGCCGGTGATGCCAACTTGTTAATTCCCTTCCGTCTGTCCTTGGGTTGTGATGTTAATTATTACCGTTACTTGTCAGGGGACGACTCGTTACACGTCCTCGTTAGACAGGCAAAGGCACATGTTAAATAACCCTATATCTGATTGGGTTGTTAGTGATGCAAGGATCCATTTAGGTGACAAAGTGTTATATTGCATCTACTTGGTACTTCTACAACCTTGATTCTACCATTCCTGTGTGTGGGTGTGAATTGTATAGTTCATATATATACACATACATATGATTCTTAATATTAGCTTTAATGCTTTTTAAATACGGTACAAAGATGATGGGTTAGTCTTTATTATTTACATGGGTGAAAATCCATTCCTTTACACCATGTATATGACACCAATAATGTATGTCACTCCACACTACAAGGTAATCCCTGCCTTGTGTATCTCAGTTATAAGGGTGAATTTGATCCTCGTTTTGCCCACAACCTCACCACTCCTCTAACCTTCAACACCACTACTGTAACTACCTCTATACAATACTCTTAATTAACCTCATTGTATCTGCCACTCCCACTACTTTTGTCTTGTCTCCTCTACTCTTCCTACTCTACATTACTCCATCTTATCAATACCTTCCCACATTTTATAGACTTCTTCACCTCAACACTCGTACTTCTTCCTTCCCTTAAATCAATAAAACCAACTTAGCAACAAATATATAACAAGATATTAACAAAACTTTGGAAACACATATACGTACATACGGTCAATCCTTGCCGGGACACAAAACCTACACTAATGGGTAATAAAAGGAAATATATATGATGAGAGAACTAGTGGATAAAGAGAAGAGGAGGATGAAGAGGAGAGAAGGAAGGAGAGGAGGAGAAAGAGCGACTGTTTTGCTACGAGAAAAAAAAACCAGCCTAAGATACAGAGAGAATTGAAGGGATAGGAAATGAAATAGAGGAGAAGGCATTACATAATCATTAAAAACATTACCCAAAACAAAGTGTAATTCCTGTGAACTGAACTAAACTTTCATGAGGAAGACCTGAGGGAACTTTTTCTATTATGCATAACTACAAAATGATCCTCAATGCTACAAAGGTCTACAAGGAAGCAACTCTTTACCCTGTCTGCCACACCAAGGAAGGCAAGTAAACAATGGAATCAAGACTCAATGAACACAATGACTAGCTGATTACATTTTGATGGATAAAACTATACATTATCTTAACTCCACACAACAGACAGACAGACAGACAGACTCCCTAACCTTCCACAGCCCCTAGTGAGGTTAACAGACAGAATGGGAGGATATGTGGGTGTGTGTCAATAAATACTTCTTCTATTTAAATTATCTTTTAGAGAAATACACGATACGTTACTTGAATGTAATAGAAACAGACATTACCAGAAGCTTGAGGCTGTGTGGCGGAAATGTATAATATATAAAAAGACAAAAGCCAGCCCAAGGAAAGGGAATGTAACAGAGTGAACATACAAAGGTGAGTGAGTGTGGATGACCCGAGAAGTGACAAGTATGAGTAAGTGTGATAAAAAAAAACTCATTCTACCGTACTCAACAACACAAAGATACAAAGCAAAACCTTCTCTTCTCTTCCACCCCTAACGCCTCTCAACTCCCTCCACTACAACCCACTACCATACAAATCTGATAATTATATGTACAAATATAATTATACTCTGCCGCTAATATGTTTACATCCTACAAGATACGGAATACAAGGCAAGAATGCACCTTCTCCACCTCCTTCCAGTGTGTATTAACGTCCTTTGTGATAAAAAGGATCCAGGGTGAGGATGAGGGTGAGGGAGGTAATGTATAGACTGTACTTCAGGACTCCACTAGTACAAGGGGAACGGGGAAAGGACTAGCAAGTTAAGGTGTAATTGATAAAACAACAGTATAGTTATCCCTCTGGGTGTGCCTAAGCTGTGTGTGTGTGTGTGTGTGTGTTGGTGTGTTGTGTTGTGTTGTGATGTGATGTGAAGGCAGACTAAGTGTTTGTTCACCCAGCAAGGCATACTGTACTGTACACACACAACCCAACCCACACTTGTATGTTAATTAACCCGAGAGAACATTGTGGTGAAGATACGACGTTGATTGTACCTGCACCCGGCCGCTCAAACCTGGAGGCACCACAGACACACACACACACACACAGACAGACAGACAGGCAGACGCACGGGGAGCCCAGCAGCAGCAGCAGCAGCAGCAGCAGCGTAGAGCCGCCCGTTAGTCTTGAGCGGCTGCACTGAGGGTTGTGAGGAGTTTGTTGATTTGTGGGTTGGACCAATCACAGGTGAGGTCATCCAGGTGGTTGTCAAAGTCACACACCTCGTGCTGCACCCGGCGCTGCAGCAGCTGTGACACCACGTCCAGCGTCCCGGCCTCAACGTGCACACTGGAAACACAGCACAACACAGCACCACTCAGTATATTGACACCGCGAAAAATATCTCGGCTATAAGAGAACCGGCAATACAAATGGGACTTTTTTTTATTCATTATTTATTTTTGCATGTGTTTTATTGGCCCTTCGTCCAGTTTTCCATTAGCAACAAAAAAAAATTAAATAAAAAAAATAATAATAAAAGGGATATCATCTGTGTATATAGATAGATAGAGGACACTCCTACATTACCTTGACTTGTCTTTGCTCTTCCACTTTCCCTCCGAGGTGAGCTGTGACACAATCACCGGCGCTGACAGGAGGTCAAGACACAGGTGGCTGTTGTCAATCTGAAACAAACACACACACATTGAACACAAACAAACAAACACACACACATTGAACACACACATTGAACTGGTCTTACATTCTCCCCTACCATCAGTATCCCTCCCTGACCCTAAGCCGCAACACCCCTTCCTACTCACCATGATAAGACAGGCATCGTTGTTGTTCTCGGCAATCTTCTCGGCTACCTTCAGCGCCACAAAGTCTGGCCTGGAGGAGGAGGAGGAGGAAGAGGTGAGAAAAAAATGCAATAAGATGATGTTAAAAAGACGACAGATCCGCATTGACATCTACCTTCCCTTCTCTTCCTTTAATTCCCTCTCCCTTCCCTTCCTTTCATTTTCTCTCCCTTCCCTTTCCTTCTAAAGTCTATTAAAATATTCATGACATTTATCATTAACACAAAACTAAAATAAATATCTAACACACACAATCCCATTACTTTCCCTTTCCCTCTTCATCCCTACAATTCATTCTAACAGCTAATCTCCCTCCCTCTCCTTCCTTACATTCCCACTCATTCCTCTCATCCACGCACCCTCTCTCTCCCTTTTCCCTTTTTTCCCTCATAACAAGGTGACTTACACATTGTCCTTGATGTTCTCGTTGGCCTGGTAGTAGCCGGCAATTACTAGTCCTTCCGCCTTGTACCGCTGCTCGATCTGTGGAGAGGAAGAGGAGGTGGTGGTGGTGGGAGGAAAGAAAGAGGAGAGGAGAGGAAAGAGTTACTGATGAGACCTTGAACATGACTGAAGGAATGTAAACTTACGATATAATGGGAAAAAAAGGATTATTTATATTGCATACTCATTCCATTTCCTTATTCCTGCTTCTCCTTTCTATAATTTTGTGCCACATTCTTTGTTTTATTCATTATTCTTCATCTATCCTATCTCTCATCCACTTCTAATTCATTTCTCATCCACACCTGAGTTAGTGCCACTTCCAGCATGGGTGCCAGGGACAGATTGAGGTGGAATAGCGGCACGGCATCCACCAGCGTTACAGCAGATGGTGTTGTTCCGTCTCCTCCGCCTCCACCACGCGCAGGGGCCAGAACCACTCCACTAACAGCCGTCTGGGAGTAGCGGGCAGCATGGAGAAGGATCTTAGCCAGCGCTGGGCAGGAGAGGCTGATATCGGCAGACATTTTGATACCCTTAACCTGTGGAGGGAAGGTAGGAGATAAAAAGAAGAAAAATGGAAGGAAGAAAAGTTATTCTGGTGGAAGGAAGGGAAGGAAATCGGCCCTGTGGTGTGATAGTTAGCACAGAGTGAGAACCTTACTGCTCACCACCCCGTCACACAAGGCTCACCAACTCTTTAACTGCCTACCACCACCACCACTGAGGAACCTAATTAATTGTACCACGTATAAGTTCAAGGCACAACTGTACTTACAACAATACTATACAACACTATAAGTTCATGAAGAGTGTGTTGTAGAGTCCACCCATGCCAGGATACACCTCACTATATCACATTCCATTCCAGACCAGATGAAACTTTTGCGAGGGAATGTTTGGAAGGGAAGTAACGGCTGCCTCAACACACCATCAAATAAAGCAAGTCAGTAAGTAAAGATATAAGTAACATGTTTTTACCCCAAGAGGTCATGAGCTTCGCCTTGACCTCTGACCCCTTCCCCCCCTCCCCTCCCCCAGCCCAAGGTATACAATTAACCCCAGCCATTGTCTAATTACCAGGGGTGTTGTAAGCGTAGGCGTGGTGTAGGTGTGGCGTGGGCGTGTATGTGTTCACTTTGACACCCTCGCCTCGGCCTGTCACCTTGGTCTCGGTCTTGGTCCTGCGGTAAACAAGGTGAGGAGGAGGTCAAAGGAGAGTCTAGAGTATCTGATTACGTAACTATATTGATGATGATATTGATAGTGATGATTGTAATAATTATAGTGAAGATATTGATTGTAATATAAGTTATGTATATTGTGTGTTGTTGTATATAAGTTGTGGATATGATGTCAAATGAATGTTTAGAGTATTTGTTAATTATGGTAATAGTTATATATAAGATTTCCTTTGCCATGACTGACCTCATTGTTCTAGACTACTACCATGAGTGTGTGACTGAGCTCCACAACCAATGTATTAAGATTCAACCCAAGATATAGACAGGGACAACCACTGCCTTCTCTACCTGGTATTAAAACTGAAATAATACTCAATACAACACACTGAAAACACCAACTCATTCTGGTCGAACTTGCTTTTCTAAGATGTTACAAAAAGGGACAACTACTGCCTTCTCTTACTCTATATAATGTTTTAGACAAAGAAAACACAAATGTAGACACAACTTTTAATATATTTTTTCATATAAATTTGTCTTGTACAGGGAAGGATAAACTTATACTATAAATATATATTTTTTCACCAAATCTACTTATGTTTATAAACTTTGCTGACTAGATGTTGGAAATCTAGACTTTAATATTAATCTACATATATTAATTAATGTATATTCTTCACAGCATCATGATTTAAGAGTAAGATATCTGATACAATATATAAATTCAAAGCTTCCTCATTCTGATTTGCCAATAACTTCTATATTGATAAGTTTTTTCCAAATATAAATAACTATATATTTGTCTGTCTGTCTGTCTGTCCTGCACCAGTCACCAAACAATCACACAAAGGAATCAATTAAATAAATACATTCACACTTGCATGACTAATATAGAAAAATAAATAATAATAATAATAATAATACAACCATCCACAAGGCATCAATAGGTCTCCCTTCCCCCCCCTTCCCTCCCTCCCTCCCTCCCTCCTTTCATTCCACACACTTAATGGAAAGCTCAAACTGGTAACACAGGACCAACAACAACAACAACAACAACAATAATAATAATAAAAAGTTATCACATATTGGTGTTCATAACATATAAAATTACAAACACATTATAAGAACCTTCACCTACAATGCCATACAAAATAACATCAGTTTAAAGTGGTCTGATACACAAATACAGTCCACTCTCGATTCAATGGACTCAGATTTAACGGACTGCTGGACAAATCAACCCAGATCCAGATTAAAGTCCGTTAGTGTAAAAGAAAGTCCGGTAGGTGGCGGGTGCGTAGGTAGAAGTCTGTGAGGATTAACCGAACAACAGACTTATTATACTAACGGACAGGGTTCCCTCCTCATTAGTCCGTTAAATCGAGGGTTGACTGTACCACTAAGGAAGGAGAGGAAGGTAAGGTTACACAGTGGTCTCGGTGAGTATCTTCAATAGGTTGTTGCGTGCCTGTGTAAGAGCCTTGAATGCCTCCTCCGCCCCCGCTGCTTTGCACTTGTCAGGGTGTACCAGGGCAGCCAGGCGACGGTACGACTTGTTCACCTCCTCCCTGCAACCACAACAGTTAAAATAAAAGATCTGATCTCATAAATAAACCTCAACACCAAATAATGAATCACGTACAACAATAAGACAAAGACAAACAAGAGAAGATGGAAGAAGTATGAGGAAGCAATGCAAAGGATGAAGAGGTGATGAGTAAGTGAGCGAGTGAGTCTTACTTGGATGTGGAGCGCCTAGTGAGTCCCATCTTCTCAAAGTCATCGTTGAGGTGGGTGAGGCGGTGGACAGCTTGCAGCATCTCTGGGTCAATGGCTCCACCACCACCATGGCCACCACCTCCAACACCAGCACCAGCACTACCACCACCACCACCAGGGCCTCTCACACCGTCCTTCAGGTGGAGGGCTTGGACGAACAGTGTCTGGAGGCAAGGTGAAAGGGAGTCTAGATAATGATTGTGTTAGGTTAGGTTGGTTAAGGAGTGATTCTGTATACAATGTTAATGACAGTTTAGAGATTAAATAGACGTAAAAATTCACCCATAAGAAACCACATAAGGAGATTGCTTGAAAAAAATATAGTTGTTCCTTAACTATCTATTTCTGTAAGTGGTATAGAAGTGGTTATAAGCATCCCATCCTCCCCTTTACTGCCTATCCTCCCCTTAATGATCTTTCTACCCCTTAGTGGTCCTCCTCTTTAGTACCTGTCCTCCCCCTTACTGCCCATCCTCCCCTTTACTGCCCTCCTCCCCCTTAGTGCTCACATGGAAGGCCTGTGAGATGCCATTGCCCAGTGCTGCTGAGGTCAACACGTGGGAGAACTTATGCTTGTCCGCCCACCCCTTGCCGTCGGCCTCGGACACCTGCCGCCCACCGGTGCCGCCTGTGTCCGTGCGAGTGCCACACACGATCACTGCCAGGTTCCAGTCACTCATTCTAAGTAAAATAAGAGTTCATCAATGTTCTTCTGTAGACAGTGGTGAGGGAAGAGTTAAATGCTTGCTAATAATAGGGAAATATAATCATTACATACTAAAAATCGTAGAAAAATTTAAATACATTACATTTCTACTTCTGTATATCTTGGAGAATATACTATTTGTTTATTCAGATTCTTAATAGATTGCTTCCTGCATTAAGATGATATAATAACCAGTAAATAATGTGGAAAGATAAGGGAATATCAATAATAAGTTACATACATACATAAATATTTCCGTTTCCAATATACACATTTAAGTTAAGTTAGTATGTATATTATTATATTTACACACAAATTAAAACACTACTATAGCTTGAAACATTGTACTATATAGTTGTTATAAGGAAAGCAGATCTACAAATTGAACCCTTATGTGTGGAAATAAGTTGTGTTATAACTCCACAAACCTTGGCGTTGATGTGGAGACTCATGCCGCCCACTCCTCACTCCTCCATCCTCATCCACCCACCTCATCCACCTCACCGCTGATCAACGGACACCAAGTGGAAGGAAGGTATAATTTACAATATCACCTGCCTCTCTCTCTCTCTCTTTCTCTGAGACTTAACCGTAAATCACAACTATTAGTACAGTACAACACAAGGAAACACAAATAAACGAATGAACATAACATAACAACGCACTCAGTTATCACACGAGAAAACAAACAAATAAATGATTAAACTACACAGTACAGGCTTTCATTAGTGATAAATATAAACACACTACTATTATTATTAAGCATCTATTAGCATCCTCCATTAGTCATCATCATTATTATCTCAGACATTACCTAGATACACGTTAATAATACTTACGGCCCCGAGGTTGTGTCTTAGTTCAGCCAGCCAAGCATCCAAGGCTATGAAGGAGGATCTGTCCGTCACGTCATAGGCTAAGAGTACACCTTGCATGTCTCGGTAGAACTCACTGCGTACCTGTGGAGTGTTGAAGTGTTAATTAAGGTAAGGTTAAGGTAAGGTGTGTGTGTGTGTGTGTTAAAGTGTTAAGGTAAGATTCTTGTGTATGTATAAAAGTTAAGGTAAGATGCTAGTGTGTGTTTAAGAATTTATGTTAATTTTGTGTTAGGTTTAATGTTGTGTTTTGAAGTTTATTTCTATACAGTTATATTATCTATCTATCTATCTCATATGTGGCTCATCTATCTATCTACCTCTCCTCCCCCCCAAAATGCACCTTCAGACAAGCAATATAACACACACACACACACACACACACACACACACACACACACACCTCCTCAAAGAGTGGGCTGCCGGAGGTGTCAAAGAAGTGAACAGACACCTTCCTTCCGTCCACCTCAACAGCCGTGGAGCCATAGTCAATACCAACGGTGGGCACGTACTTATTCACGAACCTCTTCTCACAGTACCTCTTGATCAGGCAACTCTGGGGTCACGAGGAAAAATAAATAAATATAATAAAATAAACAGCTGAGAATATATGAAGGAGAAAAGACAGAAATAGCGATACTAAGAAATAATTAACAGTATTTCTATTCCCTACACCAGAATATATGAAGGAGGAAAAACAGAAATACCAATAATAAAAAATAATTAACAGTATTTTTATCACTACACTACAATATACGATAGAGAAAAGACAAAAATAGCAATACAAAAAGAATTAACCTAACCTAACCTTACCTTGCCAATCCCAGGGTTCCCAAGGCTCAAAATACGAATTCTTGATATGGACTTTGACCCATTACGACTGTCCATTGTTCCTCCTATTCACATCAATGACCTCACTCTGTTGTGGCACTCAGCTGTGACACTCTAATGTGGCACTCAGCTGTGGTACTCTGATATATAGAAAGAAAATGAGTTGCAATACTACTAATAAGTTTAGAGTCAGATTGAATGAGTAAGATGCAGTGAGGTGTTGTTGTGAGGCTCAAAATACCCTTCTAATGAGGACTCAACTTGGTCTTGTTTTGGGTGAGACAAGTGAAGGTAGAGATACGTCGTTCTGATTACTAATGCTACTAATTACTATTATTCACATTAGATTGATATACTTATTTTTATATATCAAAGTTTTAATATATTGTGGATCTTTTTTATGTTTATATGTGGTAGTTGTAGTGCGTTTTGTTATATTTCACGATATCTCGAGTACTAGGATTTATGACGTAAAGTTGCTATTTTCTACTTAACTATATACCTTTGTTTTGAATTAAATTGTATACATATATATTTTTTGTTTATATAATTGCAGTTGCACTTCAACGATCTTTAATTAATAGAAGAAAACTATGCATTCCAATTAATATGTATGAATAAAAATGGCCCAGATGATAAATAAAAGCAAGTAAAATATATAACAATTTCGGATAAAAAAAAAAAAAAGTTGTACACCTGACACACACACACACACATCAACAAGGCAACAACAATGAAAAATGTTTGGATGCAAATAAATACATTGAAACCTGTTTGGAGCACCTGTGACTGTGTGTGTGTGTGTGTGTGTGGCACAACGCACACCAGCCTGCACACTCAGACTATCCTGCAGCCTACCGCTATGACACGACTCCTTGTCCTGCTCCTGGTGGCGTGTGCTGTGAGTCCTGGTGTGTGTGTGTGTGTGTGTGTAACTTTCCCAAATAGTTTCCTAACATCCATATATTCCTCAAACACAGGCTATATTAACACTGTGTTGTATATGTGTGTGTGTGTGTGTGTGTGTGTACAATGCCCTACGTCTTACTACTATTGTTTCCCGTTCAGTTAGATCCGTTAGTTAAGGCGTGGTGGTAATTAACAAGCGGTACTAACTGTCACCATCCTCTTATATAAACAAGGAAGTGAAATGTTGTATAAGAAAGAGTTCGGTTAGTTAGGTAATGCAAAAATATTATATCAGGAATAGTTCGTTAGGTTAATTGGGTAATGCAAAAAATGTTATATAAGTCATATAGTTAGGGAATGCAAAAAATGTTATATAAGAAATAGTTAGTTAGATTAGTTAGTTATTACAAAAAGGAGTAAGCACTAAACATCAGAGGTTATATTACGCTTATGAGGAATACATTATACGAGGCGGTATAAATAATGCGTAATGAAGGAGGTATAATATAGTAAATTAATCTTTTCTCTAACAGGTGGAGTTAGGTTTCCTCCATGAGTCGCCGTCGGTGCCTGAGGAGACTGACGATGATGTGGTGACTGACAATGATGTTAAAGCATTCTTGCCTGTTATGCAGGTAAGAGAGAGAGAGAGAGAGAGAGAGAGAGAGAGAGAGAGAGAGAGAGAGAGAGAGAGAGAGAGAGAGAGAGAGAGAGAGAGAGAGAGAGAGAGAGAGAGAGAGAGGCATTAGAAGCCCTTCGGTATACTAGTATTTTTGTCGATATTTGTCGATTCGTCAGCCCTTCAGCCCACCATAACACACTCACAACACAACACACTCACCTTCATCTATATCCTTGTAGGTCGTCATGTCCTAACACTTCTTTTACTGTACCTAACACGCTATAATTAACACTCTTGGATGTAAACGAATAATTACGGTGTTTTTTTCTCATTTTTTCATTGTATTTTCCGTTTTTCTTTGTGTTATGGTTTATTTAGGCTTTACTTTATATTCGAATATTTTTTTATATATTCTATTCTATGGTTTATATTGGTTTAATTTCATTATTATTGCTTTATTCTATTATTCGATTCTATGATTGACCTTAGAAATAAACATTTTTCATGCAATAAATACGAATCAAATATAACAAATGTTTATGTAGGGAACGGGTAGGTGTTTCAGACGATTTTTCAAAGTATATATAATTGCTTTTCTGTCTATAATAAAAATCTCAATTTTGGTTTAATATATACGTGACCCAGAAGTCAACGCACGGCCGCCATCTTAAGGTACCTGTTGAACCCTGTTCATGATATTTATTAAGGTTATTCACGCTTGATAGGTAATGTTTTCTTTATATCCTTCCACTATTAATGGTGACGAGTAATGTATTACTGCTCCTCCATCCCTCAAAATGACATGAAGAGGAACAGAATAAGTTTAAAACGAAAAAATATGCTCACCGGGTTTGTTGTCCTGTCTGGCTGCTAGCGGTCACAGAAGAAGAAGATTACTACTATGATTATTACTATTATTGAATAAGAAATTAATATTATACAAGTTGTAGATCAAAAGAAAGAGAGAAAAAAAAGCTTTATAATGATAATATATATGTAACGCACGGATATATATTATAGATTCCACTTAATATAATTCTAAGTTTAGACTCACAACCCTAGTCCAAGATCAACTGACTTCAATACAATGACATGTACTTGTACTTGGACTTAAGTACATAGCAAAGTGACTACTTGTACTTGTACTTGGACTTTAAAAATATCCAGGTACATGGATATTTTTAAAGTCCAAGTACAAGTACAAGTACATGGACCCAACTTAACCCTTGCAAAGAACAGGTCAAGACTCGGATATGTTTACTTTCCATATCTTCAGGAGCTGTGTATCTGAAGTAGTAGTAGTAGTAGTAGTAGTAGTAGTAGTGGTGGTGGTAGTAGTAGTAGTAGTAGTAGTGTAGTGGTGGTGGTAGTAGTAGTAGTAGTAGTAGTAGTAAAAGTAGTAGTAGAAGTAGTAGTAGAAGTAGTAGTAGAAGTAGAAGTAGTAGTAGTAGTAGTTTTCCTCTCTTTCTCTCTCACAAACTATTCCTTCTCTCTCTCCCTCCGTGACCTGACCTTGAACGCCATAGCAGCAGCAGCAGCAGCAGCAGCAGCGGGTGTGTGTGGGGTCACAGATGGCTATGACCCAGGTGGGCATAATGACCTTGAGATGACAGACAGACAAACAGATCCTTATAACCAGTACCACATTTTAACACCCTTTCCCCCTTCCCTCGTCTCCCTATCAGCTGCTGTTAATACCCAAACCACACTCCATGCTTATAACTGATACTAGATCTATAACCAGTACCACTTATTAACATCCTTTTCCCCCCTTCCCTCGTCTCCCTATCAGCTGCTGTTAATACCCAGACCACACTCCATCATTCAAGTAGATCAGGAAATCCGTCTGCACGTCTCCCATGATTGCTGTCAACCTAACAATCACAATGAAGAGTTCTTGAGGAGCTATCCCCCAGACCACTGTTGTTCTAGGTTCACTTGCTGTGCTCTCAAACGCCCGTGCTGTGCCGCCGATACTTCGTCAAAATTATAAATGGATGTGTGATGGATGAAGGGAAGAAGTAATCCAGCAAAACGATAAACGGATGTGTGATGAATGATGGATGAAGGAAAGAAGTAGAGAAAGTGGATGAATAATATGATGAATGGATGAATGAGTGAAGAGATGGAATTGACAGATATGTAGCTAGAAAGATATAGACATAATAGTAATAATAATGATAATAATGATGATGATAATGGCATGGGAAATACATGATTGAATAAATGACTAATATTGTTTGATTGCATATGCAGTACAAGTGTGTTTTATTTATAACCTAATGATTCTCTCTCTCTCTCTCTCTCTCTCTCTCTCTCTCTCTCTCTCTCTCTCTCTCTCTCTCTCTCTCTCTCTCTCTCTCTCTCTCTCTCTCAAGCACACGCACACACACACAGGTGCCAAGTAATACAGTGACCGGAAGTGCTCTCTCAAGGACACAACTCAATCCCGCTCATCTTCGTGCGGCCTCAACAACACACACACACACCCACACACACACACACACACACACACACACACACACTTCAAACACACTCGAGTAACCTTCATGAAAAGTGTTCTCGTCTCCGCCTATTCATTCTTAAGTCCTTTCTTCTTTTCTTAAAACTGTGAAGGTGGGTCGTGTCTGTGTGTGTGACTCAGCTCTGAGGTCACCACGTGTTGCCTTGCCACATCTCGCCACCCACAACAACAATAACCTCGCACACACAACAAAGACACATGCTGGCTTTTGACACCTGTGTACTCGGTTATAATGAGAGAGGTGATAGTTCTAAGCCAACACACCTTTGTTCCACACCTGTGACGCCCAGCTGAAATATGTAAAATACTCAACCACGTAACTTAATGTTTCTGGTAACTCTATATTACTACGTCATGGTGGACATCCTCAATTTACAATACATTTATCTTTCCTTTCTATGCCTCTTTTTTATGAGTTTCCGTAACAAAAATATCATTCAAATTAGTATATCTTTCCTCTCCTAAACTGGCATTCCGACACACACGGAAGGAAGGAAGGATAACAATAATAATAAGTAGTATGATATAGATCAGGGCACGAACTGGCATCCTATACAATCTCTCTCAGGACACACTGACGTCAAC
>JAPQNM010000033.1:2899546-2949546 GCA_029783475.1 Metacarcinus magister
CACCACCACCACCACCAGGCCACGTGACGCACGTCCTGTTCCTCGCGCCGCTGCGTGATCCCCAAATGCTGAAAGCGGGAATTTCTGTCCAGCCCCGCCCCGCTTGGACTGTCATCAGTGGTGCTAGAATGGTGGTGTCGGTGCTGAAACGCCATTTCTCCCTCCCTCCCTCCCTCCATTTACTTCAGCCTGTTAGTTAGCAACACTGACAGGATCTTGCGTCTTGCAGGCAGCACAGGAAGCTTGGCCACCCCGCCTCGCCCATTGCACTCTACTGATACTGCTACTGCCACGGCGACACAACGCTGACGTCACGGCCGACGACCGGCATCCTTCATTCTAAACTGTTGTTTCCTCCTCGACCTGCCAGGCTCAGCGGGTGCCTCCACCACCACCACAGTGTAGGACGCAACACCACACCACCAAAGTCAACACAAGGCTTACAATGTACAAAAGTGTTGACGTTGGTACTGTTGGCGGGATTAACGCGTCCTCAGTCCTAAGGGAAGCCTGAGCCTTACACAGTATTGCAATAGTTTTAGGAACCTCATTGATTATTTTGTAGAAGGAAATTACGTTACATCCGAATCTGATAATTTTGGTTAATATTCCAGAATTGTGCCATTTGCAATGATATATTTTTAAGTGTATTTAACTGTGATATGTATATTTTAACACTTGTATAAACTTGTATGAACATTATTATATCCTATGGATGATGATTAACTGTGTACTCGTTCACCTTTCCTTATTAAGCTTAATTGGAAACAGTTACTGGAAAAGAACTAGATATCTACAACATACGAGGAAAACACACACACATACACACACACACACACACACATAATCACTCACATTCCGTCTGAGTTCCGGAATCGTGCTAGTTTTCCGTCACGGTGTCTGATGTGATGATTCAGATGACACAGTCCACTGACTCCACCTAACCACAATGACCCTTTGTACTTGTGCTGAGTGCTGAGTCACGTCCCGCAATGCTGTACCAACACGCTGACCAGAAGCACCAGTTATATTCAGCTCTCTACATGGTTTTAATTTAAAAAATTTTTATCTTATACATTAAAAGGGTACTGGCCAAGGGCAAATATAGGTCTAAAAAAAAAAAATCCCGCTTGTCACCAATTTAAACTACCAATTACCTCTTTTTTCTTATCTATAAATATTGTTGCGTGTCTTGTTACATCAAAACGAATGTAAACAAAACAAACCTTAACCTAACCAAATAACCATTAATATCTACTAACAACCTTCCCGAATTGTTCTCTACTCACTCACTCCTAGTTAGACTCCATGGGGATGCACCTCGATCCTCTTCACCCACGCAAACGGCTATAACCAAAGCTTTCTTAACACTTGCCGCCACACACCTGTCACTCTGTAATCTAAACTCACACTGGAACACACGAGGAAATTTGCCTTTAGAACGACTTTCATTTCCTTATTCACTCTATTTTGTTATCTACCCGTTTTATGCATGGTTACTTAATATTTATCTTAATATTATCTTTTTCGTTTTTCAACCCAGAGTATATATATAACCTTTTAGGTGAATATTTTCCATTTTTTCACATGCTTAAGGTCGTGGATTTCGCGCCAAAATTAGATATCTCAATAGCTACAGTAATTAACCCATTAAATTTTCACATAACGTACCCCTTTACACTACATACATCCAACATAACTAATAGAAATTGCATTATAGCATATATTAACCATGATCACATTTAGCTAGAAAACGTAAGAATAAGAAAATAATACACATTACTATCAGTGCAATAGGTGTTGGTGTCTATAGAGTTATCTTTGTGTAGTGTTTGTAGTATTTGTAGAAGATGAATACCCAGCCTACAGCCCCTTAATTAAGAAATAAATAACCATATAATTAACCATAGAAGCATCAGCACTACAATTACTGAAGGAGAATAGAATGTCACAGGTGCAGTAAGAAAATTTATTTAGTGACCCAGTAACACTTGCTCTGCCCGAAGCTAACTGTGTGGTGGGCGTGGGGGGAGTGGGCGGCCCTAGGAGTAGAGGCCGCCCACCCCCGCTACGCCCACCACCAACTGAGACTGTGAGGGGTTCCAACTAGGAGCTGTGATAGCATGTGTTACAATATTGTACAGATGTGGTATAGGCTACACTTGTTGAACAGCTGTGGTGCAAATGTGGTACAAACGTGCATTAGTATTAGCAGGGAAATAAAGTGTACAGGGGTAATTAACAACTCAGATAATAAAAACTACATTATGTAAAATCTAAGTGGCTGGTAATTATGAACATGATAAAAAGAAAAAAAAAAACTCTTTGGTAAGGAATGAAAAGGGTAGTATAACTTATTGCCTAAGTGAAAGCAACACTTACAGAACACTGGAATGATGCCCATCATTTGCTGTAACAACCACATGTGCTTCATTGAACTGTTGGGGTAATTAACACTGATAACAACACTCAGGTTTTAATTTGTCGGTCATTAAATTTTGCACCACTGACTACTCCATGTTGATCTGAAACACAATGGAAACAGAACACAAAAACAAACAACACAACGCTATACATACATGATCTAATCTTGTTGAATGTGAAGCAAGATCATGTTGATTATCATTTATTCATTAATTAGTATTTTATTGCATTATTTGCGAGGACGAGACAGCAACATGGAAGAGTCATTGGTGTTGTGCCTTGATTGCTCTCAAAACCAAACAATGGATCGGACAAGAGTCAAACAAACTGGCCTGCTTTCTGTGGCAGTGAGACGACAGTTAATTAGAGTGAGGTGAGGGAACAACACCACCATTATAAACATTACCAAAACAATAAACAGATATACATTGAAAGGTGTGTGAATGAAGCCATTTTAAGACCTTGAGGAACACCGGTTTACTTATTCTACTCTTGATATGAGTTTGATTGGAATATTGATGTTTTGTTCTCTTATAGGAGACTAAAACACAATCTTCAACTCAAACTATAAGACAAAAAATGAAATAAATCTGAACACATCACAGTAAATATTGAATTATGCCCAGCTTAGAAATGACTATGACAAAAATTAAACAAACTATACACAATGAAATGATAACTAAAAAAAATTATATACAAGATTTAAGAAAAAATTCACCCAATCTCAATAAGACTTCATTCACATCACCTTTGACCAAATTCATTAAACGGCCAATAATTACATGACATAACTTTTTAATTGTTCCGCTTCACTAATGAACTCCTACACCGTCACCTCACCTCACCTGCACCACCGCCCGTCCCATGGCCACGGAAAACAGCCACTAAACTCCATGTGGGTGACTAGTGCCTTATATCCAAATTCCAGGCCTTGTCTTGAGTCTGCCCTAGCTAGAGCTCATATAATACTCATAAATCATCCACAAGACTGGCTCTACGATATAAAACCTCATTTGAACTAGGACAATCTCAAGTTAGGTACTGCAACTTGAGTTTTAGTACTCTTGAGTACAAATCAGGAATATCGTTTTATTCGTACCCGTCACAAGAACAGCTAAATGCTAACTTTGTACTCACTTTTGATGGCACAAATTACTGTTGGTGGTTCCAAAAAATTTAGCACACGTCATATAAAACTCCTCTATGAAATAAAAACTCTATTCTCTTTACATTAAAAACACTTTGAAAAGCATTCCATTCACATTTGGAAAAGGTGAAGCCAAAATACATATGTACATATAACATTTACAGAGATGAATCCAGTTTTGGTGCGAGACTGCCGTGTTGCATCTTGGTGGTGAAGGTTACAATAATTGGTTGTGGTGGGTTGGTTCTATGGTTTGTCATTGCTTGTGTGAAATGAGTGGTATGAAATTTCTATATCAAAATGAATACCATAGCGCTGCTATGGCCTATTAAACTAATAATTTGACAGCAAAATATTTAGAAATCTTTTAACTCTATAACATCCCCATCAACTATTTTACTTGAGCCCTGAAAAAAATGTGATCTTTCAAAAAGACCTTTCATCTATCACAAAATTTAGGCACACAGATGGTACTTTTATTAATTTTATTGCTCACTAGAAGCTGTTTAGTGTCCAGCAGACACAGGGGCAAAGTCATTCACCACACACAGCACAGTACGCGGCGGCTCAACTCTCATCATGAAAAAAAAGGAAACATAAATAATCACAATGAAACATCGGCAGCCGAGGCCCCAAGGTGCCGCAAGGTGCCGCCGCCCGGCACCGCCTCACTCCGACATAAATACTGACTGGTTCGTGCTGCCGCCGCTGCACTGCTGTCATTAGTTTTGCCCCGTTAGACCTCACTATGAGTTCCTTCCCCAATTATTTTTCTTCTGTTATATTGAAATTTCTTTTAAATACCTCAACAGAGAACAAAATGAAGTCAACCACCTATTAGCACCATTTGATCATTTTTGTGTAGTACATTACTCTTGTTTTCCTTAAGATTCAGTTTCCCGTCAAGATGCTGGCAGTTTACAATGGATAACTTGCTCTTAAGAATTCTTTTCACCGGATTCAGAGTTCTTCCCTGGGACACCATTGCCCTTAGGGACCATGAACACAGTCCCTGTATGGAACTAAAGGTGTTCCTACAGTAATAACCATAATACTTTTGATAATTCTTGATTGTGCACATATACTGTACCTACATACACAATCCTGTATCCTACATTAGGAATCCTCAAACTGCAAGGTAATTAAGAGTCCTGACAAGGATCACATAAGAGCAAACAACTGTCAACAATACAGAGAACAACATGTACATTCAGTAGATCCATCTCCCTTGGCACTCATTACTACCATTGGCGGAGGAGATACAACTTTGACGGCACTGTGTTTCCATGCCTACACTCTCTTTCTCACGCACACACACATACATACACACTCTCCTCTCACTCTGGTATATGATCTATTAAGTAGTTGTGTTGGCGTGACAAGCCGTGCTGCTGCTGCCCTGATGCTTGTTACGCTGTGATGCCGAGTGTGAGTGATGCCCATGGAGTGACGGTTCTGTCCCTAGTGTGGTGAATCTATTGAATGTACGGCTGCTGCTTAATGTTACAGAGTATGTGACAAGCTCAGTGGTGGTGGGGTTAATAACTGTAGTGTACGCCAATATATCTAATCTTTTATGTTACTTTTGGTTTGAGGTGAAAGTAGAATCTAGTATATATGAATTTTTTTTGTCTTTCCTCTCTCCTGTATGTAAAAGTTTAGCGCCAAAGAGACTCTCCGTTAGACAAGTTAAGTCCCAGCTGATAAATCCACTACCATAACACCTACCATGGCTTACAACCATCACTGTACTTCATCACATCGTTGCTAAGAATCACAAAAGTATAATGCAAAATGTGATCTAATTAAACATCTACTTAAATTATAGGAATATTGGTGCATCCTTATGCCAAATGCACTCCGAGGTCTCTTGTTTTCCTTTTTAGTTACCTGTACTATACCACGCCTTGCCTTGCCTTGCCTCCCTCAGCAAAGGGTACCACCTCCTCCTCACCCAGGCACAGGTGCACGTTACAGTGTGGACGAGGAGGAGCGCTCTCTCTCTCTCTCTATCTCTCTCTCTTACACTCGCTCTCTTTTACGCTCGCTCTCTCTTACGCTCGCTCTCTTTCTTACGCTCTCTCTCTCTTTCTCTTACGCTCTCTCTCTCTCTTTCTTACACCCTCTCTCTCTCTTTCTTACACTCTCTCTCTCTCTATCACTGGTAACAGCCTCACTCAAGAAGGAACTGAGTACTCTAATCTGAATCAACTAACGTCATTGTCAGTTTGTATCAGACTACAAAACACACATTCCCAGTACACTGAGATTACTACTTTACTATACATAGGGATCATCATATGAGGTATGTCAGCTATTTTCCAAAGACTTTTTAAAAAATCATCAAAAACACAACAGAATCCGCTCCTTCACGCGCCTTCGCCTCGAGACACTCGGTCCGCTTTGCTGAAGATCAAGTAACTCAAACAATAAAACAACGGCAACAGTAGAGTACATCAAAAAGTTGTATGATCATCGTAACAAGTGCAACTGGAAACGTTAATGTGTGTGTGTGTGTGTTGGGGTTGGTGCCGACGCCTTCCCCACCACTAAACACTGCAGAGTCTGAGGAACCTTCACCTGGGATGCACTGAGGAACTTGGAGGACTCTGGGGGCACCTCCGGGAGGGCTTCAGTAGACGAACTTACCCTAAGCAGTTTTACATGAGGAACAAATCACATCAGCACACAGAGTATACTAGAAGTTACTGGAGTTGAGGATTGTTAGGGGACCAAGGGACGAGGGACTACAACTCTTAGCCCAGCTGAGGGGGCGAGGGGGGAGGTGGGGCGAGCGTAGCCTGCTTGCCTGCCTCTCAGTTAACATGGACAGATGATCATAGTGAGATCAGAGAAGGTTACCTGTTCTCTCTGGTAACCATAACAACTAGGGAGGGAAGGGGAGGGAAGGGGTCTTGAATCAGTGTTCCAAATTACCTACTTCAGCCCAGTACAGTTGTTACCTGACCACCTGAGGCGTGCTGGTGGGAGGGAGTCACTGTGGCTGGCGTGGGTGGGTGAGTCCAGTGGTGTGTGCTTGTGGCTGGGTTTTCATGAGCCGGTGTGTGTTTAGGAGGGAAATGCCTTGGTGTTCCTGGAGGGCTTCAGTTGAGGTACTTGCGGCATCTCCTTGTCCCACACGTGCAGGGTATCTTGTCCTCCTCGATGGGGAACTTGTAGTCATAGGTGAGCTCCTCCCCGCGCAGGATCCTCCTCAGGGCAAAGATAATGATGTGCTTCTTCCCAAGGATGTCCACCACGCGGGAGTAACAGTTGGGCTGCACAACAAACACAACAACAGTCACACTATAGCTATAACTATAACTACAACTACTCTGTCATTGGTTCACCTTCAAACTAATACTAAAGTGTGAGGGGATTAAAGTTGTGAAAAAGTTTAGATATTCTTCCTTCTTCATTATAAAAGCAATACTACTTAGGAAACATGCATAATTAATGTTCAAAAGTGTGATGAGATGAATAGTATAATGAATAATGAAGCCAAGTGTTTAATGTGAGGTGACAGGACACGGTGTGAGGTTACAACACTTACATCACAGGAGTGGTTGATGAACCGTGCTGCGTTGCCGTGCATGGTGGCATCAATCACCATGTCATCATCAATGCGGAACATGTAGCACCCAATACCCTTGGACTCGTAATCCTTCTCTCTCATGTCACACATACTTGAACGGATCACCTGTGGGAAGGAACAATGCAGGCGGTGGTTAGTGTAAAGGTTCTCTAACAGATGCACCAATGGCTATCATGTATAACAATGTAAAATGGTGTTCATTTGTACCAACATTTGATGCAGATAATGAGCTTGACACAGCTTAGGATAATGTTATGTGCATTACTGTTCCCTTTCCTTCCTCTTCCTCCCCCCAACACCCATCCATCACCACTCACCTGTCCAGCGTACTCAATCACCATCTCCCCGGCATCAATGTCACGCTTGCAGAACAGTCCTCGGCCGTGTATGTTGGAGCGGAACACTCCCACCGCCTCCCGTGCCGTCTCCCTGAGGTGCCGGTACCTCATGGCCATGGGCAGCTCCAGGCTGGTGGCACGTCTGTAACAACCAACAACACTCATGGGTTTAGAAGCTGCAATACACAACTAACACTATACTATACACTCAACTATACTTTTTTTTAAACCATGTGGAGTTGATAAGGCAGATCCATTACCTGGTAGACAGCTGGATTTCCTCCTGCTGCACCAGTGAGCGTTCAGGCATCCTGCGGTGCTTGGAGGCCAGCCAGCTGAAGATGTCATAAGGTGAGCGAGTCTTGAAAGCCTCGGTGCGTGCACACCCACTTGGGTTTTCCTCAACAGCACCTTCCTCCTGTGGCCGCCTATGGAACTGTGATGGCAAAGAACACAAAACATCAATACAAACTTGTACACTCACTGTGATGTCACCTGAACAACACAACAACACAACCACTGTTCACTGTTCCTCTCAGACTAAGAATGGAGCAACACTCACCTGGAAGGAGTACTTGTGGCAGTCCTTGGCACCCGGCAGCTGCTCCAGGAGGTACTGCACTGCATTGTGGGTGAGGCCCAACATGTGCAGGCCAGACATGGCCCCGCCTGGCCCAGGCTGCTGCAGGTTGGTGGGCATTTTGGAGTCCACTCTCATGCTGGCCCGGGCGGCCGCCACGGCATCAAACACCTTCTGCCACACTTCAGAAATGTGTCTGGACTCCACCCTGAAGCCATCGTCTGAGGTCAACTCAAACACAATGTAAGGCTCTGTGCTGCAAGTCTTGGGCTTGTCAAACAGGGCCGGGTCATCAGCAGGTGTGTGCACGGGGGGCTGGAAGGACAGGTTGGGCTGCTGCTCATTCACATACAGGTCATTAGTGGTGTCCTTGTTGACAAAGATGAGGTCCTTCTCAGGGTCACGATTCTTGGTCTTCTTCCTCTTGGGTCCCACGGATACCTTGGCCTTGATCCTGAGTTCCTTCACCTCAGGGGCGGGCAAGGGTATGTTTGGGCCTGAGATGGGCAGCACATTGAACCCTGAGCTGAGTGTGGTGTCCTTCCTCAACACCAGTTTGTAGGACTGGGTCTCAAGGCGGTCATCCTTCTCCACCTCCGGGCAAGTGTTATCATTCTCAGAGTCACTCTCGGAGTCTGAGGCCACCGCCTGTGATCCGTCCTGTTCCTTCAGGAACTCAGGATGGCCTGACGCTTGCACCGAGTTAATCTGAATGATTTCCTGCCTCGGCTTCTGCTTCTCTACCGTCTTGTCCTTCATGGCATCACGGTAACTGTAGGTTGGTCTGGGCCTGACCGTGGCTATCTTGGGTGTGGTTTCAACGGATGTGAGTTTTGTGGTCATACTGCACGTTGAGACTGACACCACTGAGGTGGTGATGATGGCCGGGGCCACGGTGGCCACCGTCCTCACACCGCCCACCAGCGGCCGGTCTGCAAAGGGGAGGCGGGAGTGTGCCTGGGTGTCCATGAGGGTGGTGTCCTGAGAGGCTGTGGTCTGTACAGGCTGGGGCCGTATGACCTGGGGGGCCACGGAGGCCTGGGGCCGGGGCCGGGGAGCGGGGACGGAGTAGGTGCCCAGGGTGGAGGCTACAGACAAACCCAGAGGCATGTCAGAGGTGCCTCGCGCCGGGGAAGTAATCATACCCTGGCCTGCTGACATCTGCTTACTGCCACCAAATGACAACTCCCTTGACACAAACGCTGCCTGATGCTGCTGGTGCTGGTGCTGGGGGAGGCACACTGGGCTGGCCTGCAGGTCTGACAGCTGGATGCAAGGGGCGGCGTGCATCTGTGTGTTGTGCATGTGTGGCACAGACATCTGGGTGTGTTGAGGAGACACACCTGTTTGACTGTACTGCATCACAGGTGTAACCTGCTGGTGCTCTGGGTGGTGCAGCACCTGCTGCTGCTGCTGCTGCTGCTGCTGTTGGTGTTGGTGCTGCTGGTGGTGTTGGTGGTGTTGATGGTGTTGGTGCTGATGCTGATGCTGGTGTTGTTGTTGTTGTTGTTGTTGTTGTTGGTGGTGGTGTGGTGATTGCTGCTGCTGCTGCTGCTGGTGCTGCTGCTGCTGCTGCTGCTGGTGTTGGTGTTGGTGTTGCTGCTGGTGTTGGTGTTGCTGCTGCTGCTGCTGCTGTTGCTGCTGTTGCTGCTGCTGCTGCTGCTGCTGCTGTTGCTGCTGTTGCTGCTGCTGCTGTTGTTGGTGTTGCTGCTGTGTCAGGTACTGGACTGACTGCATGCCTGGCACCACGGTGGGCTGGTTGATGAGCAGGGTGTCAGGTGAGGTGAAGGAGTAGGTGATGTTGGTGTTGACCACCTGGGGCATCACCACGGAGCTCTGCTGGGGTGTCATCACCAACTGTGGCTGTGGCACCACCACCGGGGCCGCTGGGTAGGTCACCAGGCTGCTGCCACCTGAACCCATCTCACCATCCCTGAAGCTGCCCACGTACTGCAGCGTGTACCCCTGAGGCACCGCCACTGAGGGCGTGGACACCATGGTGAGCAGGGGACTCACCTGTGGGGACACCTGTGAGGCCACCTGGGTGACCTGTGGCCCCACCTGCATGGCAGGGGTGAGGTGGGTGACAGCTGAGGTGAGCTGGGCACCGGGTGTGTAGGGAGTGGACTGGTTACCAAACTGTTGGAAGGATGGGGTGCCCTGGGTCAGGATCTGTCCTGAGGTGTTGGCCATGGGATGCATGGTCACCTGGATGGGGCCAGGGGTGGAGGGGGGCAGGGGCATGCTGGATGCAGCCCCGTGGTAGTGGTCCTGGGTGGGCATGTGAGGGGGTGCCCGCCGGTACTGGTAGCCTCTGTTTCCCCTCATGAGTCTGATGTTAGTGTAGCGGCGGGGACTGGCACTCTTCTTGATCACGGGACTGAACTTGACGGGGGACACCGGCGGGGGAACAAACACATCCGTGCCGGGGGGCGGGGGTCCCCGCACCACACCCAGGAGTTCTACGTCCTCTCCACTGCCGGGGGACTTCTTGATGGCCGTCCTCACCTGGCGGTGCACCCCAGGCTGGCGGGGCAGGGCAGGGTCCAGCCTCTGCTTCTTGACGGCCGGCTCATCACTGTCTCCACTGGATGAGCCCAGGAACTCTGTAGTCTTGGAGTGGTCCGGCGGGTGCATGGGAGTGCTGGTGGTGGTGAGGCCGTGCTCAAGGTTGGACACAAGGTTACCAATCAGGGATATCTCCTGTCCTTCCATGGAGTGGTGGCTGGACGACAGCTCAGGTGGGGAAGAC
Organism: Metacarcinus magister; assembly: GCA_029783475.1. NCBI lineage: Eukaryota > Metazoa > Arthropoda > Malacostraca > Decapoda > Cancridae > Metacarcinus > Metacarcinus magister. Next base: position 2,910,383 of record JAPQNM010000033.1, read on the forward strand.
AGGAACTCCCCCACACTGGACACACTGGGCGTGGCATGGTAGTGTGAGGTTGTGGCCTCCACCTTGGGGGAGAGTGGCTCAGGTAGGTCATGGTGGTCATCCTTGGTGTCATCATCAGAGTGGAGGTTGTCCTCATACTCCTCATCTTCATCTGATGTGCTGGAACTGTCCACTTCAAAGGTGCAGGTCTCTATGTGCTTCTCACAACTCTCCTTGGTCCTGGGGAGAGAATAAGGATACACTGAGGTGGTGTGAACACAACACAACACAACACAACACTACACTACACCTGCACTCTGCTACACACACAACACAACCCTTCTAAAGTGTAGCCTAATGCCACCACCAATCATTGCATTTATAACCTGTACAAATATGTCAAGTAAATATATATTGATTCCATAAAGAAAGCAAATAAATAAATAAATAAATAAAAAAGAGAGTATGATGTAGTGTGTATAAGACTTACCTGTAAAGCCTCTTGCATTTAGAGCACTTGTATGGCCCTTCCTCACCAGGGGAGCTGCGTGCCAGACTCTGTTCCTTGATGCGCATGGCCAGGGATGAGTGTAGGGGGGGTGTCTGGGGGTCGTCGTGGCCGTGGGAGCGAGTCCTCTCCTCCCCCGCCCCCTCGTCCTGACTCTCACTCATCTCGGCGCTGGAGGAGGAGCCGTCGGCCGCCCCATCCAGCTGCAGAACAGTCTTGTGGCGGTAGCGGTGACCTCGGGACTTTGAGAACTCACACAGGTTGTTGTTGTTGTTCACGATGCTCACTGTGATGTCATTGTTGTCGTCGGAGAACTTGAGAACTTTTTTTGACACTGCGTTCTCTTTGGAGTTTTCACCGTCACTCCCCGGGCTGGTGTTCTCATCCTGGCCCTGCGCCCGGCCCCCTGCGTCCTTCTGGCACCCCTCCTCCTCATCCTCCTCCTCTGAGCCTAGGATGCCACTCCACTTCCTCTTGAGACTCTTGTGCACCATGTCAGGTCCTTCACCTCCTGGGATCTCAATGGTCTCGTTAATCTCAATCTGGACGGTCTCGTAAGGTTTACTCTTCCTCATGCCGCTGCGTAAAGGATACTTCTTGATCACCGTGCGGTAATTCCTCTTCATGCAGATCTTCTTGCGCTCGGTGGCCTTCCCTCCAATGTTGGTTCCCTCGTTCTCATCAGAGTGTCTTGGGGACTGGTGGGCTGAGGCCTGGGGAGGCGGGGGGCCATGGGGAACAGAGTCACTGTGGTCGCTGGTGGATGACGACCGCCGGCTGTTGGTGGATGGCATGGGCAGCACCCGGCAGATCTGCTTGAGGGAGGAAGAGGTCTTGCCTGAAGCTGAAGTGCCGGGACTCTTGGTGCTGAAGCCTTGAGAGGATGTCTCACTGCCACTGTTGCTGTCTGTGCTGCCGTGACCAGTGTCTGTGCTGGTGTTGTGGTCTGAGCCGGCCCGGGACACACTCTCAGGGCTGCTGCTGGTGCTCACCGTGCCGTCTGAACAACGCTCAGGGCTGATGCCGGCCAAGGTGGGATTCACAACACAGGAAGCCTCACTACTACTACTACTTCCACTGCTACTGCTACTACTGCTGCTACTGTTATTGCTGCTGCTGCTGCTGCTGCTACTACTACTAGTGTTGCTGCTGCTGCTACTGGTATTATTATTGTTGCTGCCACTATTATTACTGCTGCCGCTGCTGCTGACGTCATTCTTGATCTCCTTCGTGCAGGTGGTGGTGGTGGTGGTGGTGTTCCCTGGATTATTGGTGGTGGTGGTGGTGCTGCCTTGGTCCTGGCCCATAGTGATGTCATGGGCAGGGGTGGGGAGGGGGGATGGGTGAGCTGATGGGTACAGGGTTGAGGTCCTGGGTAGGGGGGGGAGGCAGAGTCTGCAGAATGGGTTCCTTCACATCAACCTCTGTAGGCTCTCCTTGGTAGGCCTCGTGTCCAGTAGTGAGGGGAGGGGCAAGGGGAGGGGGGAGGGGAGGGGACGAGGGGAGGGGGAAGGGGGTGAGGGTCTGTGTCCATCATCACCTGTTGGCCACACACTGTTACCTGAGCCTCCTGAGTCATGTTACCTGAGTGAGTCACGGTCCCTGAGCCTATGATTTGATCGCAGTTGCTCAGGAAGTCAATATCTAGCGGGCTTGGTCTGCCTGAGGTTGATGGGGTTGATTCAAGGGTAATGGGATCACACCCGTCCAGGTCATTGAGCACCATGGATATCAGTTCATTGTCATCATAGCTTCCAATGGCTGGCAAGTCTGTCTCCAGGAGTAAACTTTCCTCCTCCACGGAGCGACTCACCTTGTCAATGATGTCATCAATACACTGGCGCACGTCCATCTCCACCAAGGGGGGGGGCGTCCTGCAGCGCACCTCACCCCCCGCCGCCCCCTGCACCTCCTCCTCCTTGGCCTTGATGCTGCGGTACAGGGGACACAGGTGGGGGGGGATGATGTTGGTCTCACGGGACTTCCTCTCAGCCTTGCGTTCCTCCAGCTGTTTGAACCACTTCTTGACGGCCGCCATCTCCCACTGCACCATCTCCTCCCCCAGAGAGTGGTCAATGGTCTTGTGAAACACTGTGTCCGCGAGTGAGGCGTCATCCAGCGTGGGAATCACCCGGCGGGTGCGGCAGGTGTAGGTCACCTGGCGGGTGGGGTCCAAGGTGCTCCAGTAGAGGCGGCTGCACACAAACTCCACCGGGATGAGTGCCTCTGAGCTGTCAGACTCCTGTACAATCCTTCCCAGACTCTTGATGGTGAGTGCCCCCAAGGTGATGCTGACTCTGTTCCCCGCCACCTTCTTCCACTTCTTCTTTTCACAGTCCATGTCCACGTACACACACCGGCTCACCTTGAAGTCATCGGCCTTCTCCTCCCCATTGGCCACACTCTCATGCTGGAGACAGAATATCCTTTTGTCCTCCATGAACTGGCAGCAGGCGCGGCGGGCACAGATGAAGTGGTAGGTGGCCTGGCAGGACTTGTGGCAGCAGCCCACGGTGGCACCACGCTCCAGGCAGGCGGAACACTTGATGAGGCGGCCGCGGTTCACTGCCAGGTACACCTTCTGCAGGCCTCCGTCCACCTCCTCGTACACCTCCGAGGACCACAGGCCACAGTTGACGTGCAGCCACTCATCCTGGCCAAGGTACAGCAGGCGGCCGGCAGCGTTGGGGTCGTCATCACCTTCCCGGCTGCACAGCACACACTTGCGGCGGTCCGGTGGTGTGTGGTGCAGCCACTTGGCGGGGCTGGTGGAGCGCTTCCTGAAGATGGGGCCGTCACGCAGGCTGAAGTGACATGAGCCGGACACAAGGGTGCGTGCAATGTAGTTGTGGTCGAGGTGAGGCACGGGGAACGGCCGCTGTTTGTCCACCAAGTCAAACACGTTGGCTGCCTTCACCTCAAACCAGGGGAAGCATTCCTTCATGTGCTTGGTGTAGGTCACCTGAACGTTGCGCACTTGGCTGCGGTTGAGGTGTCGTCCGTTCTCAATGATCCTGAGCATGTCAACGTGGAACTGTAACACTGACTCATACTTCCTGTCCTTGAGTTTGTCCTTGACAGAGTACAGGTCCCTTGGCTCCTCAGGGTCGTCCTGGATGCTCTCTATCTCAGTGTCTGTGTCGCAGGATGAACTCTCTTCGCTGCTGACACAGTCATCATCAATGTCTTTGGTTATCTTATCTTTTGGACTAATGATCTGTGCTTCCACCTGGGCCAGAGTCTTGCCTTCAGTGTGGTCTGCCTTGGGGTCCAGCAGCCCACTAGTCTCCAGCATCATCTGGTTCCTGTCTCCCATGAACAGGTTCCTCATGACCCTTGAAGTGGCGGTGGTCTCGTCGTTAGGGCCGTCCACCTGAGTACAGGACACACCGGTGTCAGTGAGCGGCAGCAGACTCTGTAGAGCCTCTCGGGTTAACACCTCAGGCTCCTTCACCTCCATGGGCCGCACACTTTGTATTTCCTTACTCACTACTCTGGTGTCCTTGAGTTCAGCCGGGTGGAGGACAGGCTTTAATGGCAAGGGATCCTGAGGCAGCTCAATCATTTCTTCACTCACTGGAGTTTCAGTTTTAGCTGCTGTTTCCTCATCCATTGGTTTACTCTTGATTGGAGATGTGGCAGGAGACTTAGACTTGCAGATGTCCTGCAGCCTCACAGAACACTCTTTTAACCTGATGGGGTCTGTGGGCACACCAGCAGCGGCCGGGCTCACACCAAGACCCGAGCCGGCGGTGCAGGAACGAGTCTGTCGGCGAGGCAGTGACTGAACCTCTTCCTCAGACTTATCTTTGAGATCACCATCAACACAAACACTTCCACTTCCTTCCACAGTACTGTTAGCTGCCATGGGTTCTGTATGACTGTACAACACACCTGAGGTCACCCCACCACCGGGATGGTGGCCGCCTGCTTCACCCTGAGATATGTCCTTTGCAGGCCACAAAGGAGGTCCTACAAGTGTGCCGTCCCCTGATGTAGAGTCTGTGGTGGTCTGACCTGACCCTTGGCATGCATCCACTTCCATGCCCTGGACAAGGTCTCCCACGTGACTCACCTCCGCTGACTCGGGTGAATTCTCTGCGTCTGTTGTTGAGGTTGTGGCGCTGCTTTCCGTTGAGGTGCCACACTCAAGGAAGGGGAGCGGTGCCGGCTCATACTCTGAGGTGGACGTTGACCCTGGAGAGTCTGCCGAGGCTTTACTGTCCGGTGTGTCAAGTGAAGAGTGTCCGTCCAGTGGTCCGTCATCACTCTTGTCCAGGGTGGAGTTGGCAGAGAAAGGTAATGGTGTGAGCACTCCTGAGGAAGACAGTTTGGAGGAAGCATCTCTCTTCTGCAGATGCCTGGCACACTTGCTGTTGAGGAGAGCCTGTAACACAGCCTCACACCCAGCTAACAACTCCTTACTGACAGCATCCAGCCAGCTGGAGGCACCGTCCACCATGCAGCTGCGGCACACATACTCCACTGTGTCAGGCAGGAAGCTGAGGATCTGATAGCGTTCATTGTTGAGGCCTTCACAGTGTGCATGAACCCACTCCTGGCACCAACCACACTCCATCATCTGAAGGAAGACAGGTCACCACTCAACCACATGGTACTTAAAGGCACACACACACACACACAAACAATACATAGTTCCTAAGAATATTCATGAAAACTCAAGCATCACTTCAAAGCCACACATCAACAACTACTGTAGTCATTTACGAATTCCATGATATCCTCAATAAAAAAGGATGATAAGGAAACTGTAAGACTGTTTTTGAATAGGTAAATATAATGATAACACAACCCAACCTTCCTTACCTTAGCCTCATAATCATCATCTTCATAGCAGCCATTACAGAGTGGACAGTAGTTGCCTCGTTCCCTGAGAGTAGCACAGCGTAGGCACAGGGGCAGGTAGGTGGTGGTGGCCTCGGACACACTCACTTCCACGGGCTTGTTCTTCTGTTTCACCTTCTGCCACCGCGTCACATTGGGACTCCCACAGCTGGTGCATCGCGTACAGGTGACACATTTCTGTTCACGACACACAGAGAGAGAGAGAGTGGTAGAGAACAGTTAGTGATACAGTTAGTGGTAGAGAACAGAGAGTGGTAAAGAACAGTTAGTGGTGCAGCAAATGCCAGTTATGTTGTTAGTTATTTTATTTTACAGTTTGTTTTGTGCTTGCTTGGCCTTCCCCTTGATTGATGTTGTTGTTGTTTACTATGTGGTGAGGAGCTGATCCGCAACAACACAAGTCAATGGTAGGTGTTAGGTGCCCAGGAGCTGCCTTGTGTAGGTCAACTGGCCTTTTACAGCCTCCTTACGTTCTGATGTTCTAAGTGCTGTGGAGGTATGACATGCATGATTGGTGAGACAGAATAAATAGCTTCCCCAACTTCAGAAATAAAAGGAGTGCGGTAGCTAAGATGATAAGGCCCAGCTTAGTTAGGTTAAAGTATTATTTCTCTCACTCTTAAGTCAGAATCAATCATGCAACCTCTTAACCTTTTGGCATTATTACCTCACCAGCACCTTCTAGTCTTCCTCTACCTACCTCCACACCATTATTAAAATTTAAATAATCCCTCATAACTAGGCATCTATACACCACATAGTTCTGCTAGGGTTGACGAGAGTACTACCACTCTCACCAAGAAGCTGCTTTAGGTGATGAGACTATACCAGAGCTATACCAGAGCCCACCGCCCCCCACACCTCATTATCTAATACCACTGTCTTCACTCCTTCATTCAGGCAAGTTAATGGTGAGAATTCCATATCTTCCTAGGTGCCTATGCATGCTTGGTGTGTTTACATGCATATAATGAAGCACTGAGCTGGTGTTGAGTGGAGGACAAGGTGACAGTCTTTACCCAGTCTAAAGTCTTCATCTAGTCTAAGGTTTGACTCTGAAAGGCTGCCTCCACCTCCCTCCCTCCCTCCCACGAATGGTACTAAATGTTGGTACGCGATCTCACTAACTCTTATCAATGTATGTAACTCAATGGTAAATATGTAAATGTAATTTTTTTTTGTATTTATTCATATACATACAGGAAAGCAATTTGGATGTATCACAATGAACAATAAAAACCAGTCATAGTTTATTCCTCTTTATTTGTGAGGCTGACAGACCTTCAAGCCACCTTCAGATCTATAAAAGTCAAAACAAAATGACAGTTTATTGGAACAAATCTTCAGTTCAGGGCATTTCAAGGTCCTTCAACAAAATGCTTATATACAAATATTACATCAGCATATATACATATTATACCTATACAACCTTGTATGTACATTATATACAAAATTACCAAAATAGATCCATTTTGAGTTCCTTCCCTATTCAGAATAAAATTGATGTTTCTTCCTTTTCAGTGACTTACAATTCTATTCACTTATCTGACAAACCAACAAGTCTTTAAGGTTTCTGAAGGTTAAGACCACATACACAGGTACACACAAACACACATACACAGGTACACACAAACACACATACACAGGTACACACAGATACATACACACACCATTCCTTTCATATGATCTCATTCACCTGGTTTTCCACACACAGTCCAAGAGGATGAACACACAACACACACCAAACTAAACGTGATCCATCCACCTTCATTTGTCCATCAACACTAAACTCAACTCAAAAGAATCATTTCTCTCACAAAACTAATCACCAACAAAAGAATGTCTTTATTTTCACACACACACACGCACACACGCGCACACGCACACACACCTTGTCACTGCTAACCATCACCAAACAGAAAGCCAATAGGTCTGCAGAATTGTAATTCACAGGTAACAAAACTTTTAATCCTATGGATTTTTCACAAACAAAAAACTAAATATTTTATAAGCATCCTGGTTGTAAACATTTGTCATCATCTCGATCTATATATATATACCTGACTTTTAACCCCATTGTAAGTAACCAAGACAAGGTATTCAGGCCTGAGGGAGACAGTACACTCCCTCCTCCTCTGTATCCTGTCTTTTTATAGGAGAGAATAAAGAGAAGGGCTTCCCAGACCCCTCACTCAGTCCCTTTTGTTGCCTTTTTAAGATACGCAGGGAATGAGGTGGTGTTATTCTTGCATCCCCCCCCCCACCAGGGCTATGTAGCTGGGTTATATCCCCATCACAAAGGGGTAACAAGGGTAACAAGACCATTAACAAAGAGTGCAGTGAAGATGACAGACAGACTGGCTGCATTAAATCAGGGTGGAGTCAAGGGGGAGGTGGGGGGGGACAATGGTACCTAGTCCACTACGTACACTAGTTCAATCACTTATAAATACCCTATGAAAGACTTCAATTATTTATAAAGGCTGTAGTCAACATAATCTTAACTCTTGTGGCACATGTAACAGTAAACAGTGTTGGTGAAGCCCTTGAGCTGGGTCACGTCATACTCAGGTAGTGTGACCTCACCTCACCCCACTCTGACCTCCCTCCCTCCCCATGACCTTACCCTACTCTGCCCTCCCTCCCTCCCATCCAATCACAGACAATGTAAACTCACTTAACCTCACATTTCAAGAATCATGACAAAACTAATATTCCCTGAGCTGACCTTTTCATCATGAAAAAGTAAAACAAATAAAATAAATAATGTACCCATTAACAAAACTTAACTTATGACTGCCCCGTGTTTTTCAAACATCAAAATTAAACTATTACTGGAGTATAATAATAATAATAATAATAATAATAATAATAATAATTAGGATGAGTTACAAAGCATGAACTATACAGTGTTGCATCACAGACACTTGATAATGTAACAACCCAGTCCTGTCCTGTCCTGGCAGTGGTGGGCATGGCTGGGCAGGGCAGGGCAGGGCAGGGCAGGGCTGGGCTGGCATAATAAATAACAGTGAACACAGTGAGGCTGAGGCTCAGTAGTCCAGCAGTGCCTTCCTCTGACTGGCCAGCTCAGATGCCCGCCCAACACTCCTCCTCACACGCTTCTCAGGCAGGACCATGTCATCCCAGTTGGTGTCTGCCAGGCGTTTGGGCCGATCAGGCTCCTCCTCCTCCTCCTCCTCCTCCTCAGACATGATGATGGGGAGGTCCTCCTCTTCCCTGGCAGGGGAGGAAGACGGAGAAGACGAAGAAGAAGAAGAAGAAGAAGAAGAAGAAGAAGAAGAAGAAGAAGAAGAAGACGAAGAAGAAGAAGAAGAAGAAGAAGAAGAAGATGAGGAGGAGGAGGAAGATGATGAGGATGATGAGGATGAGGAGGGAGAAGGGTCTCTTAAAGGAAGAATACAATTTTCCTTCCCTTTGCTGGTGACTTGTAAGCGAGGCAAATTTTCTTTGTCACTGTTTTCCTCCTCATGTTTTCCTCTCCCCTTGGCTGGTGTTCCTGCCTGCGCCTCAGGTACAAAGTGTGCGTCCAGGGTGATGAGACCAGGGTGTGGTGATCCGGTCTGGCCGGTCTTGGTTGTTAGGAGTGGCCGCTCACTACTACTTGGCACACTAACTTTGGCTTCACTCCCATCCTTGGCCGGCACTCCTTCACCCTCCTGCTGATGTCCATTGGGTTTGGATGAAGGTTGTGGCACTTTTCTCTTCATTGTGGCACCGTCCGGGACATCCTCTAACTCTCTCTTGATTTGCTTCCCCTTGTGTCCACTCTTCTTAGTGTCAGACAGTTTCTTCAACAGTACTGTGGAGTCTTTGCAATCCTTCAAGGTGAGTTTACTTTTGTTGGTCTTGTTAGGAGGGTTCACACTTTTCTTACTCTTGTCATTCTTCATAAACAGGATCTTCTTCAGCTTGTTGGCCCTCACAGACATCAGGCTGCTCTTGTCCACTGGCTTTGTCTTGTGGTGATGAGGATGTGGCTTCAACTTCAACATTCCCTTCCTCCTTCCCCCCACAATGCCACGGTCAGTGTGTATAATCCTGCGTTTGGTGTTGGTCTTGTTGGTTTTGTTTGTCTTCCCCACGCCATGCACACCCTCCACCAACTCTGCCATGGTGATTGGACTTGTGAGGCGGGCAAACAGGCGGTCAAACTCTTCCCAGGAGGTGGGTTGTTTGCACCTTCTGCGGGGGGTGGGGGTGGTGGTGCCGTCGGCTTTGTCTTGGGTGTTCTCCTCCTCTTCTGCCTCATCCAGCACCACAAAGTCTTCATCCCCACACTTGGGTTTGTTGAGGGAGCCCGGCGGCCGGCCACGCCTCTTCTTCTTAATGGACCGGCCTCTCTTGATGGCCATTTGTTCCTTGCTGATGGCCTCCTCTGACCCCACCATCTTCATCTTGGGTGTGAAGACCACGTTGGCTGCTGCTGCTGCTGCTTGTTGTGCTTCTGCAAGTTCCTTCTCCTTAGCCTCCCTCTCTAGCTCCTTCAGTTTCTCTAGCCTTGCCTTTTCTCTCTCTTCCTCTCGTTTCTTCATCTCTAACTTGCGTTTCTTTGCTTCCCTCTCCTTCATTTCCTCCATGGCTTCAAAGCGCCGGGACTCAAATATTTCCTCCCAGTCCAGGTCACTCTCCTCGTCCTCTGAGCGGCCTTCAGATGCAGAGTCGGTGTCAGAGCCGGGATCAGCACGGCTGCCGGTGGGGCGTTCCACCACCTGTTTCCGCTGCAGCAGCTCCCTCCAGGTGGGGTAACCCAGGGTTGCAAAGTGTTCATTGTGTATGATCTGCAGCAGGCGGTAGTATGAGAGTTCCAGCTTCCTGGACGGGTACTCACACAGCTTCTTGTAGCCTAGATACAAGTACTCATCCTCCCTCATGGAGGCCACCTCACCACCCACCAGGCTGGCGGTGAGGCTGGGCGGAGGCTGGTACAGGTCAGCGTTCCGGAACACCTCCACGATGCCGTCTTCAAGACACACTGAGTCCTCCAGGTCCTCAAAGTTCACTTCATCACTGGTGGCCGTGTTATCCTGGCCTGATGGACTGAGGGACGTGCTTCCCTTCACCATGGGCAGGAAGAAGATGTCTGGCATCTCGTCCTCGTCATCTCCGTCCTCCTTGAGGGTGTCCAGCTCGGTGTGGACCACAATGTCCTGGCCGGCCCCGGCGCCTTCAACCTCCACGTCCCCTCGACTCACATCATATATTGCAGACTGGCGAGGCCAAGACCCACCCAGCAGCGCCTTCAGGTCAGCCTCCTGGAAAACACAGGGATATTTGGGGTTCAGCTCTGTGTCAGCTGCAGGCTCTCATGGCAGCAGTGGTCAGGCAAGGGACGGGGCCCCCGTCCCACTGCCACACTCAACTGGCTGGTCATACAATGGATAATTCTCAGGGAACAAATCATCCAATCTTTGAATGGAGCTGCCATGAGTACACACAGACACAGCTGTTTCCCATATCCCATGTGATTTCCAAGGTGCCACCCTATGCAACCCAACATCTTGCAAATCTCCTTAGGTTTAAACACTCTTATTGGTATTCTGCTTCCGCCGATTGAGGTGTACCAACAAAAAGGTGATAATATTACTGCATGTGCGGCCAGACACCAACACACACCCTCCTACATGTGAAGGACCCATGAAGCCAACAAGCAGTCAAGTTACTATTAATTAATGCACAAAACAACTTAAATAACACTACAAACAACTGACACCATTCTGCTCCTATGGTCAAGTTTCCTGTAGGTGTAAGGCCTTGAGCACCCCTTCAGAGCATAGGTCATGGCACCTTAGGGCAATCACATAAGACAGGGGGAGTTGCACGTCAAAGTATGCACGCCAAAACAAAATAAAACACACCAACTCACTACCAATACAACACTTGCAACTATTACACTCAATGAGGGATAAATAAATAAATAAATAAGTGAGGAAGCATTGAAAGTTATCTTAGTATTCACTCACTCCCTCACCCACTCCACCTACATCACCAGCCACTCATAACTTGGTGCATTCCTCCCTCACCTTCACCACCACCACCACCATCACCACTCATGCTCATCTCACAATTGCAATGCTTCTGCTGATGCCATAGATTTTATCACATAACATGCATAACCAAAGAGAAATATGAATGAATAAATAAATAATAAGTGTGAGGTGAAGTGAGAGAAAGAATGTGGTTCCCAGTTTCTCTATAAAGCTCCATCATTTTGAGATATAAAGTCAGATTGATCCACTAATATATATCTCAATTTGTACTTAAAAAACTTTGAAGATTGGTAGTAATGAAGTGAATTAACATGTTGTACTTTACTTTGAACGTTTGAAGTAACAACATAATTTCATGGTCAACATCCTTCAGAGATTAGCCATTTCAAACTCAATTTATATTACATCTTTAACCTTCCTTTAGCCAATCCACAATGACAATAACACACTAATTCACACCGACATAACCACAGATCTTTCTCCCTCATCCCCTCACACACCCTTAAGGCAGCCATGCAGGAGTACTCACCCATGGGCGGTCTTGTGTGGGCTGACATGTGCTGTGTGCCGAGGGGCCTAGACACTCCAGGTGGTAGTAACAGCGGCAGTCAGAGCACCTTAGGAGAGAGTCTGCCCCGGGCGCACCACACACATGGCACACAGCACACCTCCGGCAGATCCAGAACACCTCCTCGGCCTCAGACTCTGGGCCTTCTCCGTCCTCCAGGCAGTAAGGGTGTATGCCCTCGCAGCACCACGCACAGTACAGCAGCTGCACACACATTACACACACGTTACAGCTTTATATATACAAAAGGTTTTCATTACACTGCACCAAAAATTCAACTATATATGTTATGTTACTAAATCCACAGTTTATTTTAGTTAATATCACAGTGGTGTGTGGCAACTCTCCAGGCCCTAGGGTGTGACTCCTTCTACTACACCCTATTGATGCTATAATGTTTATCCTCTCTCCTCTATCCTTTGTTAATCTTATAAACCTAAACAAAGGTCAACACAATTCCTTAAAAAAACTAAAATAATAATAAAATAAAACGGTCTGAAAAAAACATCAAAATCATCCATATAAAACAGTTTCTTGGTCTTAACTTGAACACAATAGATAGATGAGACAGACAGACCCTTGGCCCCCCCTCCCACACACCCAAGAGCACCTCACCTGTTCCTTGCCGAGTGAGCCGCAGCGGAAGCACAGTATCTGAGGGTGTAGTGGTGAGGCGGTGGTGACGGGGATAGCCTGTGAGCATCATCTCATCAGCATCATAGCCTTGCCAGTAGTCGATGTTGACCAAGGCACTCGGCACAAACTGCTTCCCTGCCGCTATGTCACCTCGGTCCTGGAAATTGCACATAGGTGAAGAATACTGAAGCAAGGCAACACACACATACTCTCTCTCTCTCTCTCTCTAATTACTATATATTCATTAGCATTTCAGTGTTGTAGCCTAACTCTCCCAGCAACATCATAACTACAGCTGTCTTTAACTTAATATAACTTAACTTAACACACAAAACACAGTCACAGAGAGTAGTATATATGCTTTTATAGTTGCATTTAAATAAAGATAGATTTGCAACCTTAACCTCTAGAACAACAAAGAAAGTAAGTAGTGTTTGAATAGTGGTGGTTGATCAGTGGGCGCAGTCTTCCCAGCCTGACAGAACCACATGCTCCTCAGGCTGGGCCAGTGTACACATTCACTGGTTCAATACCCCTGCGCGACTCATCACTTCAACCATAACAACAACAACAACTACAATAATAATAATAATAATGAAGATAAATCACTGCTCACAAGATATAAATAAAAACAACAATGAAGGCTGCTAAACGACCTTTCATATAGTTATTGTACATGTATATTGATGTTTTCTTTACCTTAAGGTCAGGCTGTACGCGGGTCACCTGTCGGGGGATGAACACACCTCCCTTCTCCACCTCTAAGGACTTCGATGTGCTGTCACTCTCAAGGTCAGGCGCCTCCAGCTTCTCCTCCTGCACCTTCAGATTGAGGAGGGAGACCTTACGTAGATCTTTATGTGAGTTGGCAGAGAGAGGTGTGGTGACTGTGGTGGTGATGGCGGTGGTGGAGGTGGTGGTGGTGTTGGTGTGTAAGGGTTTGCCTCCGACCTCACCAGCTGATTTTATAGCTAGTCTTGGGTTCTGACACTTCCTCTTGCTGCAAAGAATGGATGGGGAAGGTTAGGTTAGGTTATATCATATTGTTATTAGGAAATGTGATCTGAAACTATAGTGTAATATTAATTTATATAATGTTTTCTTCCTCCCTCTTATTCACACACACACACACACACACACACACTATTATTATTACTTATTTCCTATTATCATTCATTATTGTCATTATTAATCATTCAACCTCATCCTTTTGTACACTTCCTACTGTATATCTTCACCTATTGGGCTGCACATCTCTTATCAATAAACTGCTTACTATTATTATTATTATTATTACACACACACACTACTACTACTACTACTTTAGGTTGGTTGGAACACAAATTAAGTTTCAAAAGGTGACTTCTTCATACTTACATGCATGGTTTCTTCTTGGTGCCGGGTCCTCCGTACTTCTTCATGTCTATACAGTTGGAACACTTGAGGCAGTTGGGTGTGGTGCAGCCGCGACACTTGCCACACCACTGAGTCTTCCGCAGCACCTGGGACACACAAAACACAGTCACAGAGAGTAGTATATATGCTTTTATAGTTGCATTTAAATATAGATAGATTTGCAACCTTAACCTCTAGACTCAGACACATATAGAACAACATAGTAAGTAGTGTTTGAATAGTGGTGGTTGATCAGTGGGCGCAGTCTTCCCAGCCTGACAGAACCACATGCTCCTCAGGCTGGGCCAGCGTACATAGTCACTGGTTCAATACCCCTGCGCGACTCATCACTTCAACCATAACAACACAACTACAATAATAATAATAATAATAATAATGAAGATAAATTACTTTGGGGCTAAGAAACACATAAACAAATTGGTAACTGTCTTTGTGGATATATACATTACCATGACTTAAATGTTGTCAGTATACCCTACCCGTCCCTCCCTCCCTCCCTCATCCTCTTTCCCTCCCTTCATTATCCTCTCCCCTCCCTCTAACACTCCCTCAGTACCTTGCCGCTTGTTGTCGTGGTTACGGTGACAATCTTGCGCTTCTGTACACCCTTAGGTTTGGGGGTGACCACACTGGTGCTGCCCTGCTCCTCCTCCTTCTTGGGCGAGGGGAAGATGGCTCGGGTGATTCGGAGGACCTGGAAAGGGGTCAGTGGGGGTCATGGTGTGTACTAGACAAGTCATCATTAACACCACACCAAAACACTACTTTTATACTAATTACAGGGCCAGAGAAGGTATATAATAAAGTTTCTTACAGCAGAGTTAATACAGAATACACACGTTCCCCACCTGTGCTCGGCTGCGGCAGACATGTTTGACGCGTGGGCCGCCAGCCTCGTCCAGCAGCTCCTCTCCATCCTCCGTTTCAGACTTGATTCCCACGCCGCGCTTCACCTCTTGTATGGAGACTACAATGTTCTTCCCTCCCTTGCTAGGCAGCGGCATCAGTTTCCTGCCGTCCTCCTGAAAGGTCTGCAGGCAGCTGGATGGTTTGCCTGCGTTCTGGTAGGATGT
This sequence comes from Metacarcinus magister, assembly GCA_029783475.1. Taxonomy (NCBI): domain Eukaryota; kingdom Metazoa; phylum Arthropoda; class Malacostraca; order Decapoda; family Cancridae; genus Metacarcinus; species Metacarcinus magister. The sequence continues at coordinate 2,925,440 of JAPQNM010000033.1, forward strand.
GATGGGTGCCTCCTCTGCCATGTCCTCCCCATCATTCTTAACACTCAGCATCCTTTGGTAGTGTCTGATGGGCCGGGATAACCTTGACCTCCTCGTGTCCTCCCCGGAGCCCCAGGAGTCCTCTGAGGTCTTGACGAACGCGTCGCTGTCTGAGAACTCGCTGCTTTCCGAGGACTGTGTGGAGGTGGAGGTGACCAGGGCTGAGGCGTCCTTGTCTGCCGCCGCTGCTGCAGGTTTTCTCTTGACCACGGGGAAGTAGTAGTCAAGGTTAGCGCGAGGTCTGCCGGCCTTCTTGAAGTATGCGCTCAGTTCTATCCTGGACCTGAATGTTTGGCCGTCAGGACTGTACAGGAGGGAGACCCGGCCCTCACCTTGCTCATTCCACTTGACCCGTCGAGTCCAACCTTGACCAAAGTATTGAGTGTCATACTTCCTGGCAATCTTGAGTGGCTTCACCTTCTTCACTACAGGTACTCTGAAGGGCTGGGGGGCGCCCTCCCCTTCAGACATGCTGGGGGAGGTGACCACACTACACTTATCAGTGATGTGATAGTTAGCCAGTGAGTCAGACTCGGAGCCGGGTGGTTCCTCTCCGCCTTCCTGACTGGACAACTTTCCCTGAGTCACATCTGATAACTTGGTGGTGTCTGTTGATGGTTTGGTCTCCCAGCTTTTGTCTTCAGTGTCTTCAACAGGTTGTGGTTTTGTTGGCTGTTTCTCTTCCTTTACATCACACACACTCTCCTTCTTGATTACCTTCTTCTTGTTTTTCATCTTCATCTTCATCTTCTTCCTAATGGGCTTCATTTTAATAGCTTTCTTGGGTATTTTCAACACTATTTTGGCGGGGAGTTTGGTGTCACTTGGAGGCAATTTGGGTGACTCTGGGGAGGGTGAGACCTGTTCAGCTGCCTTCTTCAGCCTCTTCCCCACCGAGGGCTTAGTGGTAGTAGTGGTAGTGGTGGTAGTGTTCTTGATGTCTTCACCAACACTGGACTCCTGATCACCACACTCCGGCACCACAGATAATGCTTCTGGGGATGATGCAACTTCATCTTGTGTCTTTTTCAGTTTTTTACCTGAGAGTTTACCTTCCCCAGCGTCTGGAGGTGTGGTGGCGGTGGTGGTGGTGGTAGTGGTGGTGGAGGTGGTGGTGTCATTACCATCACTGTTGTCTGGCAGTGTTTCCTGAGCAATACTTGAACCTTTCTCCTTGACCAGCTGACCTGAACACACCGAGGAACTGTTCTTACCAAACAGAGGAGGACTGTCAACCTGTTTGGATTTCCTGGATCTAGTTCTGGAGAAAGTTTTGGAAAAGATGGGAATGGTTTCAGGTTTCCTCTGTTCAGATTCACTTTCTGTTGTGTCTGTCAGACTGGTGTCATCTTTCTTGACAGGAGAGTGTGTTGTGGTCCTGGAGGCAGGCTTCTGTTTCTGTTTGAAGTGTGTGGTGGTGGTGGTGGTGGTGGTGGTGGTGGTGGCGGTGGTGGTGGCGTCCTCAGCCTTAGGACTCTGCACCTTGGCCTGGGGGTCTGATTCTGCCACACTCTCATCCACAACGGACTTTTTGGTCACAGGACTGCTTCTGGTCTTCTCCTGAACCTTCTGTGGCTTGACCTGAGATATTTTAGACTTCTTTTCCTTGCCAAAGTGCAATGATTTTCTAAACTTGTGTTTGCGCTCAGTGGCCTCGGACACGGCTGCCTCTGGAGACTTGTCATCAGAGCTGACCTCCGAACACGGCTCTGAGCTGGAGACAGGTTCAGTGCTGGAGGACCCTGGGGTGTCACTGGAGCTGGGGACGGAACCATCCGAGTGACCGGTCACCACTGGGAAGTACTTGTGGATGTCATCCACCTTTCCAATCACACTGAAGTAGGAGCTGAGTTCCTTCCTTGACCTGAAGGTCCTGCCATCAGGACTACACACATAGGTGTCAAACCTGTCCCCCGCCGGCCTCCACTTGATCCTGCGTATCCACCCACCCGGCAGCATGGTCATCACCACCTTGTTCCGGGAGCGTGAGTGTGACCCACTGCTGCTGGGGGTGGAGGAGGACTTGCTCTTGGCCTCACTGCTGCGTCCCACCGCTGGGCCGCTGTTGCCAAACAGGACCCGAGCGTCCGCCCCGATGCCTTGCTTCTTCAGGAACTCCTCCAGCTTCTGAACGCTGCGGAACTTTTCCCCGCTGGGACTCATCACGATGACCTCTGAGCCTGTCTTGCGCCGCCACCCCCCCGGCAGGTCTATCACCGAGCCAAAGGCGCCCCCCCCTCCTCCCGGGTCAAGGGGGAGGCGCTTCATGTGGCTGGTGAGCTCGTCGTTTTTTTCCGTTGACGTTGTGGCGTTGCCGAGGTTCATGCAGAGTGCCAGGCTGGTGGGCACCCGCTCCTTGAGGTGGGTGGGCAGGCGCTTCCTCAGGTGGTCATGCAGGATGTTACTGATGGAACAGGAAGTAAGGGTCCTATACAGCCAGCAGGCAGGGCACCGGTCTTCCACATCCAGGCCCTGCACCCCGCACTCTCCTCCCTTACCAGCCAGGCACTCCATCACCTCCCTGGGACCGGCACTCACTTTGTCCAGGAACGAGCTGCACATCTCACAGAACAAGATGCCAAACTTCATAAAGTTTTCCCCAGTGATATCACAGACAGCACACTTCCCCTCCACACTCCCTGCAACAGAACACAATGCACACATCAGAAGGAACTCAAACCAACACCACAACAACCCCAGGGCGTCACATGCACACCAATACACACACAACAAGGAAAGTAGTGTTTGAATAGTGGTGGTTGATCAGTGGGCGCAGTCTTCCCAGCCTGACAGAACCACATGCTCCTCAGGCTGGGCCAGTGTACACATTCACTGGTTCAATACCCCTGCGCGACTCATCACTTCAACCATAACAACAACAACAACAACTACAATAATAATAATAATGAAGATAAATCACACTAATACCAAGTTAGAGAAACACACACATACACAAGTACCCTCCCCCTTTACCCTCTTCCCTTCCACACACACACACACACACACACACACACATACCTCCATCACAAGCTGGAATGAATCTCTGTAAGGACGCTGGATTCCGTAACTTTTGTAGTGTGGACTTGTTGAGGTTGAAGCGAGGACTCCAGATGATGGTTTTAGGGAGTGTGGATGAGGCCAGCACAGGGGAGGTAGTGCAGGCTGGGGCAGGCATCAACTCAACACCCTCACCCTTGCCAACCTGTGTGTAAACCTCAGTCTGTCAGCACACAAGAAAAGAAAAAGAAAAAAAATGGTTCTTTTAAAAATCATAAAGGAATAATGGATGAAATGTATTTGTTTGAGGGTAAGAATGGATAGGCTGTTCTTTCCACTACTCAAACCTCCATCTTACACACTACAACCTAACCTCCTCTCTTCACTAGACTTCACAGATCAACTCTAAATGCTGTCAATACGAACTCACACACACACACACACACACACACCTGTCCTGTTTTAGTGTCAAAGAATATCTAGTTTGTAATCTCACTAATAAATACACCTTTTCTACATTGACCAGACTATGAGAGTGTGGCTGACCTTTTGACCTCTCCTTCCCCTCCCTCCCCCTCCCTGACTCACAACACAGATATAGATACAGTATCAGCCTTAATCCAGGGGTGCCAAGGGTCATCAGGATGTAGAATAATCATTATGGCACACAAAACAAGTTGACATGACATATACCTGCACCTACAATGATTATTAATGTAGGAATACTAGGAACACTTGTATATTCAGGAAGCATACAAGATTAATTTGATAACTACTGCACTCCAACCTTTACATGTTATCATACAACTTGGTCAACTCTAAAATACATATAAACACACAATAATTAGGCTTACCTCTCTTTCTCTCTCTCTTTCACACACACACACCCCCCCCCACCCACCTTAGCGGTCTGCTTGAGCCTGTTGTCCCAGGGTGAGCGCAGCAGCTTTTCAATCTTCTCCTTCACCCTGGACTCCTTGGGGTCACACCGCTGAGGTGAGTCTGGGTCCTCTGCCTCCACCTCCTGCTGGGGTGCCTCCATGCGGCGCAGCAGACGCTTGGGAGGCCGCCCCACCTGGCCCTTGCACGGCCCCGTCATGGCCTCCGTGTAGATGGAGATGGTGCGGCGGACGCCCTCCATACCCGAGGCTAAGTTTTTATCCTGTGCCCGTGAGCGAGGTAGAGACAGGAACTGTGTGTGAGAACCACGACCCTTGTGGGTCAACTTAACGAGTCTCTTGGGCGAAACACTAACGCTACCACCTTCCCCCTCCTCCCCCCCGGGGCTCACCTCAGGACCAGCCCCAGGGGAACAGATTTCAGTTATGTCTGCAAACAGCCTCTTGTTGGGTTTGATGATGCGTGATGACCGCACACTCATGGTGGGCAGGATGAACCTTTTTGGACTTTTCTCACCCACCACCGGCACCGACGGAACTTTCTTTTTGGCCTTGGCTAACAGTTTCTTGGCCAGGGCCGTCTTGACCGTGGGCGGCCTACTAATTCTATGATTTGTCTGTCTCCGCGTCACACGGTTGGAGGCCACCAGCCAGGTCTTGGTTCCCTGCCCACACTCCTCCCCGGGCCCTTCCCAAAGGTCCCGCTCCCGCACCGGAGGCTCCCGGAGGGCCACAACGCACTCACGCACACTGTCACCCTCCGTCCTGTTCCTGGTCCCCTCCCTCACCTCACTCACTGCACCCTCCACAACACTGGTCCTTCTAGCGGTGGCCAGACCCGCCTCCTCCAGGGCTAGGCAGGTTTCCTCCGCCTTCTGCACCGCCGCCCTCTTCCCCCCCCTACACCTAGGTGGCACGTTACCCGTCCTCCCAGCCACCCGTGCCTCTGGCTGGCTCGATAAAAAACCCTCAAAGTCATCTTCATCCTGAAACACAAAACAAACAATGCATCAGCACATACTACCATACCATCCAAGGTGAAGGTGTAGTGTTGTTAATGGTACAAGCAGCATGTGTGTAGAACAAAAACGGAATTGTTATGTTAGTCAACAGTTATAATGTACACCTTATCGACAAACAAATAAGACTTGTTGCTCCACACAATCAATATCAACAAATATATATCACACATACTCTGCATGGATTATAATATTACTTTCATAAAGGAACAAATTTTTAATCATCAAAAACTTTAAAGAAATTATTTAACGTCAAATAAATTTTCAGTTAACTTTGTCCACAAATATTTAAACATGAAACTTAACTAACAAACATTGGTCAGAGAATAACGGTTTGATAAATTGGTTTACTTATAAAAACATGTTTATCTATAACACATCACTGAAACTAACAAGATGCCACACTCACACAAATAAATAAATAAATATATGTGTATGATATCCCATCCTCTAAAACTACAATAACTATTTTTGAATTAGTACCAATGTGAATAATAACCTTTTAAACCACCACTATTAATGTTACAAGGCTAACTCCGAGGCACAGTGTATTAGTTAAACAAACTAAACATTATAACCATCTTCATAACAATATCAATGCATCCCAACCAGCACACACCTAATAACAAGCAACGTTCTAACCTTTGTTCATGTTATGCAGTGTATGAAGAACAATCAAGTAATATAACCTTCAAAACCAAACCATTATACATATTATCCCTCGAAGCACCAAACAGCAAGCAGCAAACACACACCACCACACACAGCAACCACATCCTTCCCTACCACAATAAAATGGGTTACGTAAAGGGTTATGTTATGTTATGTTTACCTCACCACCACCACCACTACCTAATGCCACGTGAACCTAACTAACTAACAAGTGTGCTTATAACTAAACATTGGTGCTAAGAGTGAACAATAAATCAAAGTTGTTAGGAAAAGAAAGGTAGTTTGAGTGTTAATCAAATACAAATAATACCACCACCATCACCACCACCACCACCGTAGCAATTATAACACAAGCCCTTTCCATTTATTTACCTGGTTACTCCTGCAACCATAATTCACGCCACTCCCACTCAACTGAAACGATAAGAATAAAAAACACACATCTAATACAACTTAACATGGGAAGTAAACACCAAACACAGCTCCCTCAAGCATTTGTTTATGTTATCATTATTAATCAAGTGACAGTCGCCTCCCCAGCCTCCCTACCACACCACCACCACACCCAGTCACCCACCCTTCCCCCACACTGCTTGTCCTGGTATATGAGGGCATTGGGGGAGCTGTAAATGGGTGTATTATGGGTGTGTTATGAGTGGTTGTGGGTGAGGGTGCATCGGGCCTACACTCCCGCCCTCTCCTCCCTTCACTGCCGCCCCCACCCACACCTTACACGGCCTGCATTGTCTTCAGGTGCACGCCGCAGCATAACACGGGCCAGAAGCACACAGGAGGCCAGCGGGGAAGGGATTATATTGCATGCTATTGATTGCAAGCGGTGGAGTTGGCGCCATGTTGACAAGGTTGGAAGGAGAGCACTCATTCTCACCTCATCTGAGTCCCCGAATATCTGCGTAAATAGATCCAGACCCTTGCGTATCCTTCGTGTGTAGAGCTCCTCGGGCGTGTTTGTTGCGTGACTCCCTCGAAACCTGACTCTCTTTCTGGTGTTTAATTTTAAAGCTTTGCCAGGGAATCTGAATTTCGCCATGGTCACCTCCAGGGCCGCGGGTACACTGAGGCGCTGCTCGGTGCTCGGTGCTCGCCCCGCGTGGTAAAAACTGTGCAAGGTTCCAATGTTCACCCGCGCGCCCACCAACAACACTAACCAATACCACCACACACTATACCAGGAAAGTATATTAAAGCTGTAATAAATATTGACCACTTATGTTTAAATGTTGAGTCATTAACAGTAAAACAGTGTTGATAAAGAAAAATAATATTGTTTTAAGAGAGTGTGTTTGTGCGTATGAGTGTGAGGGTCGGCGCAGGAGCCCGCCAAACCGCGGCGGCCGGGGGCGGGGGGCGGGGGGCAGCGAGGCCTCACCAGGGGCCGCAAACAACCTCCAGCCTCCATCTCATACCACTACTACACTCCTGATGCACGAAAAAAATTATGTTTTAGTGCATTATGATATATTTATGAGCCCAAGCTCCTCTAGCACAAAATATTATACTCAACACGTGCGAGTGTTTGTAAACAATCTTTCCGAAAACGTTTCCAATGTGTTTCTCTGAAAAGAAACGCTTTCCATTTCGCATCAGATGACGCAACCTTACATCACCTTTGACGTGTCAGGTCATGTTACACCCTGGAACAAAGGCATCCAGGCCTGCTACCACCCAGTGTGGCGGGCATCCCTGCATCGCTACACACGCCCACGCCCTCCGCTGACTGAAATACTCCACACCAAAAACAAACGTTTCAACACTCAAAAATGTAAACATGAAAGGAACGTTTTTAAGGGTTATGTTTTCCCTTATACCGCACGAGATACATACCTGCTCTGCCATATCTGGGAGCATCAGGAAAACATATTACAATACTGGATTTTTTTTTTTTTGTCGTGACCTTGCATTCTAGTGACCACAGCATGCATAGCCGTATATGGCATGTACGATGTGTGTGTGTGTGTGTGTGTGTGTGTGTGTGTGTGTAGTGTGTGTGTGTGTGTGTGTGTGTGTGTGTGTGTGTGTGTGTGTGTGTTGAGCAGCTTTCAAGTATTACATTTTGCACACATTTCATAATCAAAACATTAACATCTGATACGCCAGCAAACATAATTCATATTTTTTTGGTCTGCATACTTAATACTTCAACATAGTCAAGTGATGCAGTTAAACATACTCTCTGGTGGATATTTTCATAAGATAAGGCGTAATGATAATATACTCTGCCATCACGCCTCTTCATCATAAACATTAGACTTCCTGCAACCTTCCCTTTCCGTAGCTTCCACCCACGATGCAAAACAGGTGACATGCAAGGGCGTAACACCTCAGAATATGTAACAAGTTCAAGGCGTGGGTAACAATACGCTCATGTATATATTATCATTCAAAAGGGTGATGCGTGTATTATGAATAAAAACAAAAAAAATTATCTTCTTCCTTTCCCTTCCCCCCTGCCAGCCCCTGTATGTTTTTTTGTATGGTAGGGTGTTGTGTTTTTACCGTGCAGCCGTGGCCACCTATGAACAATATTGTGATGTCAGCCCGTGTTAGGCAGGGGTGAGAATTAACATGATATAGGCATTAATTCAGTGTTCCAAAGAAGACAGAAGGTAGAGGAGAGGAACGCGAGGAATCCATAGCTCTACACACACACACACACGCATACACACATACATACATACACATATACTGCATCAAGTTTATAGTGTGGAGCTAGTAAACGTTTGAGCATTGTAAGTTGTTGTGGTCAATACGCAGCGCCAACGTTTATGTGGCGTGCTCCGTGCAGGCTGTTACGCGGCAGACGTTTAACACATATAATATTGAACAATTTCCCGTACCAGGAGGGGGAAGGAAGGAAGTATAATGGTGCTTAGCTGCCGACCTGCCTTGCTAAATCGTGCGCCCCTGCCGTCCCTCCCTGCCCCCTGCCTCCTTGTTACCCTATAGTTATAACACAGTAACACGCCATCGCTTCACTAGACCCAGTACGCAGACGCCGCTTACTCGCTCGGCAGACAGCGGTGGAAAATGTCTTCTAACCGAACCCTGTGTGTCTACCATAATACCATTCCTTCCTCAGTACATTATGAGGTGATATGGTGTTAACAACCTGTATTATCTTGCCTAACACCTAATATGCTGTCATAACACTATCCTTTCCCTCCTTCCCTCACTCCTGTTGCACGGTATATATAGAGTAATAATACGAGAAGTTAAGAATAGTTGACGTGTGTTATAATTATAGCCGCGTGCACATCAGGAACACACACACACACACCAAGTCCCAACACCAACCTAGCTATACTCTCTTGCATGCCTCCAACCCTGCCTCCCTACACCACCACACACGCACACACCCTGTCACCCTACCACGCCACCTATTATACCAAACACTCCTTACACCCATCCAAACACTCCCCACGCCCCTCCATACACCCCATCACCCCATCCTCCCTCGCCCACTGTTACACTCGTACCCTAATACTCTTCCCTTGCACCCCTTACCCCTCACCACACATAACAACACCACTTTTCTACACCCGCATACATACCCACTGCCCTGTGTTGCTACTTGCCACCACCCATCCTGCACCTACGACCTTCACGCCCATCAATCCCTCACCACCCACCCACACACACAGAAGACTCCCTATTTCCCTTACGCAATCTTCATACACCTATTTCATCCCTTGTGTTATTATCAGTATTACTATTTATTACATTTGGTTATAATATGAAGGTTATGTATTTTTTCCCAGGGTAGAGTAGACGCGAGAACGTAAACAAACTTAACTTATTATTAATTGTGTCCCAGTAACGTGTATGAATAACTAACTAGTTTCTAAGGATGATGTGTTTAGCTATGTATATTGAATCTGCTAAGCTTTGAAAACGGTAAAAAAGTTATTGTTCTCGGGAAATAGAGTTGAGTGTTGGCTGTGGTAAAGTTCGCTGGTTATGTGTGTGTGTGGGGGGGGAAGGGGGGGGGGTCTGAGCGTGTGCGTGTGTGTGTGTGTGTGTGTGTGTGTATCGGTTGCGTCATGTAAAGAGAACACGATGTAGCTTAGCTTGTGGCGGATCAATGCAGTGGAGGCGTTAAATTTTAGGGCTGGCTGGCTGGGGGGGCGATACACACACACAGTCACACACATACACGCACACACACACACAGTCACACACATACATACACGCACACACACACACATACAGGCGGATCGGTGGTGTGCGTGCTATTTTTGGGACGAGGAAGCTTTTAGGGATGTGACGGGTGTGTGGTGTGAGGAACGTGGCACCAAATAACCTGTGTTAGAGTGTGTTGATGGACGTGTGTGTGTGTGCGTGTGTGTGTGTGTGTGTTTGTTTTGAGTGTGTTGATGGACGTGTGTGTGTAAGGTTGGATTAAGTTGTCACATACACATACACACACGCGATGAAAGCATGCTGTATATTTTTTTGATTATCTGTCGTCTCAAAATTACTCTAGGCAAGTTTGGATGAATTTGTAAATGTATATAATTGAATATTTCGTAATGATTCACACTTTTGTTAGGAAAAAGTATATTGGTTTTCTTATTGAAATTAGAATATAAATTAATTGAATATATCGATAAAACTATGAAAAGTGGATATTAATTAACTCATTATACACTTACCAATACATTATACATCTATCTACATGGATACATTTATAATTGTAATATTATTGATTGAAATTTGTTGTATGTAATCTGAAAACATTTTGAAGTATGTAATAGTAAATAAAACTTGTTAGATAATTGTAAAAACATAAGAACATAAGAACATAAGAAATAAGGAGACTGCAAGAGGCCAGTTAATGACCTACACGAGGCAGTTCCTTGTCCCCCACCCTTGGAATAATCCAATATTTAGCCATCCCACCTGTCATCCCTATCCATACTCTGATCCAACCGTCGTTTAAAGCTACCTATTGTCTCATCACTTACTACGTGTCTACCCAGCCTATTCCAATCGTTCACCACTCTGTTAGTGAACCAACATCTACCTAGGTCTGTCCTGAATCTAAGTTTTCTAGCTTGTACCCATTTCCACGTGTCCTATCCTGACTACTAATTTCTAAAACCTAGTCAATGTTTCCCCTATTAATTCCTTTTACCCATTTGAAAACCTCAATCATATCTCCTCTTGCCCTCCTTCTCTCTAGGGAGTGGAGATTAAGACGTTTTAACCTATCTTTGTAGGGTAAATTTCTCAGCCCTTGAATCATCTTGGTCATTCTTCTCTGGACTGCCTCCAAGGAGCCTATATCCTTCCTATAATAAGGTATTACAGGCATTAGAAGCCTTTTGGTATACCGGTATTTTAGTCGATTTTTGCCGATTCGTCAGCCTGTCAGTCCTTCAGCCCACCATAACACACTTACAACACAACACACTCACCTTCATCTCTATCCTTGTAAGTCACCATGTCCTAACACTTCTTTTACTGTACCTAACACGCTATAATTAACACTCTTGGATGTAAACAAATAATTACGGTGTTTTTTTCTCATTTTGTCATTGTTTTTTCCATTTTTCTTTTTTCTATTGCTTATTTAGGGTTTACTTTCTGTTTGAATAATTTTTATATGTTCTATTCTATGGTTTATATTGGTTTAATTTCATTATTATTGCTTTATTCTATTATTCGATTCTATGATTGACCTTAGAAATAAACATTTTTCATGAAATAAATACGAATCAAATATAACAAATATTTATGTAGGGAACAGTTAGGTACTTCAGACGATTTTTTAAAGTATATATAATTGCTTTCCTGTGTATAATAATAATCTCAATTTTGGTTTAATATATACGTGACCCAGCAGTCAACGCACGGCCGCCAGCTAAGGTACCTGTTGAAGCTTGTTGATGTTCTTATATTCGGTTACTTACGCTTAATAGGTAATGTTTTCTTTATATCCCTCCACTATTAATGGTGAAGAATGATGTGTTACTGCTCCTCCATCCCTCAAAATGACATGTAGAGGAACAGGGAAGGTTTAAAACGAAGAAATATTATCACCAGGTCCTGTCTGGCTGCTGGCGGTCACAATCAGAAGTTGGTTACTACCTTATTACACCTTCCCTGGGACCTGCCAAACCCTGCCGCCCTTCCCTACAGGTACTACAGGATCAAATTCACCTTTCCTGCCACACCCCTGCCACGTAAAGCTGAACATAACACTTTAAACACCATTATTATTATGGTGTTGAATAAGGGTGACTGTCACGGCGGTAGGGAAGGATGTCTCTTGAACTGGAATTATAATTGACCTCAAAATATAATTAATCCAATCCTGTATGTGTGTTTGGCAGACAATTTATTATATTTTCTTATTTTTCACATTAAATAACAGTCTTCTTTAGTAGTTCTTAGGTCTTTTTAGTGTATTATAATGATGCTTAATGAGTCCTTCCTTCGTTATATTTATGCTACAGATTACTATAATGTTTTAGTGTTTGTAATCTGTGTTGGAATGTGAAGCGTCTTGGCCTAGTTACCCTGTGTCGGCGTTATCATTGTTATGAGAGAGAGAGAGAGAGAGAGAGAGAGAGAGAGAGAGAGAGAGAGAGAGAGAGAGAGAGAGAGAGAGAGAGAGAGAGAGAGAGAGAGAGAGAGAGAGAGAGAGAAACAGAAGCAGCAAATCAAGACTATACTGCCATGACCATTCCCTTGACACACACACACACACACACACACATACAGTTGTTTCATGTATAATTATAGTACCTGAGCTGTGTTATAAATGTACTTTGAATAACATTGCCACCACACCTTGTTAGTCACCATCAGTCCTAGGTATAAGCAGGATACTGTTATATGAGGTGGGTGGTTTATATTCATACTGGGAAGAAAGATTATAGTAATATATTTAATCCATTGAATGTACTATATATCACATCATCTTTGGTGCATTTTACAATACAACGTAATAAATAGCTTGATCGAATAATTATCTTCGGTGCATTTTTTAATAAGACTTAATAAATATCTTGATAGAATAGTTAGTTCTAATCAAAATTATCTTTGGTGCACTTTATATAATAACTTAATAAATATCTTGATACAATAATTAGTTAAAATCAAAACTATCTTTGGTGCATTTTACAATAAAACTTCATAAACATCTTCATAGAATAATCACCTAAATAGAAATAAAACAAAAATGCCAGATGGTAAGTGTTAGGTGCACAGGAGCTGCCTTGTGTAGGTCAACTAGCCTTTTGCAGCCTCATTATTTTCTTATGTTCTTAATCAATAGCAGGTAATCGTGACCTCCTCGCAACACCTAACACATCCTACCCGTCACACATTTGGCAATATGCAACACTCACAAGGGAGTGTATGAGCCTCCAGCAGCCACACGCTACCAGACACCAACCTAACAACGCCGCATTACTGACAAAACAGACTGTATATATGACTAGCTTGTCTGTGCACTCCCATACAGACACAAGGCAGGATCACAGACTAAGAATAACACAACAGAGAGAACAATGATAAACAAAACAGATTTAGTGTTGATAAATAACATGAATTCATAACACGGGAGGCAAATAATTCTGGGCAAAATAATAACTACTATAATAATAAAAAAGACAGAAAAATAGGTATTATACAATCAATTAGAAACTAGTGAATGAAGTAATGAATAAAATCAAATATTAACCACAGCTTCTAAGAATATACTGGACTTACCATCTATCTTTGGTAAGTGTAAGAGTAAGGTTACATGCACAGGAGCTGCCTTGTGTAGGTCAACTGGCCTTTTGCAGCCTCCTTATTTTCTTAATGTCTTATCTCTATCTTTACTATAAGCTACAGGATAATGGCACAGGCTGGATGGAACAATGTGTATCTGTGTTTGAAAGCTGCTGGTTGCGTGTAGTTATTTTCTTCTTCTTACTCTTCCTTTCCTCCGTGTTACAATTCTTCTTCCTTTAATTCAAACACAACCTTGACGGCATTTGAGCGGCCAACACAACCTTAGTCTACTGGACGGGAGAGGACTTAGTGACACCCTCGGATGGACTCAACATTCACACCTTGGTAGTTGTGTAGTCACGGCATCTTGTTAGGGAGTTATTCAAATGCTGCCTCACTAACTCTTCAACATTCTTATAATTATATGTCATTACTCTGGATAAGCAGCTGATCTACAACACATAATTTAGGACATTCTTCAACCTTATCACCTTCAGTACATATGTGAGGTTTGCTAAACTTACAAGCTTTGCTCCATCTTAGATTAAAAGCTTATGGGGCTTTTTAAAATATATTTCTTCATCTTATTATGTATTATAGAACTATTATTGTCCCAAAGACACACGAGTCTAAGGATTCAAGTGTCCATACTGTGTGTAAATGGGACATGAGGTGAGAGCTGGGACCACCTTTACACCTTCCTTGGGATATGTTCCTTCTAAGACAGAAGGAGGAAGCCGAGGGAACATTCATCATTGTTTTTTTATTATATTTACCTAATGTTTCTTGGATGTCATTGTGCGTATGTGACAAAACAACACACAAGTTGACTTCATCTGATTGTTATTTAATTTTGTTCAATTTTTTATTACTTGTGGTTCTTTCTTTGGTGTCAAAACATGTGTGGCTGGAAGCAAATTTATAAAAATAATGTATATATACCCAATAGTTCCCTTGACCTGATATGTTGTTAATGCAGAAAGTGTGATGGTGGTGATGGAGGTCAACTGGCCTTTTGCAGCCTCCTTATTTTCTTAATGTCTTATCTCTATCTTTACTATAAGCTACAGGATAATGGCACAGGCTGGACGGAACAATGTGTATCTGTGTTTGAAAGCTGCTGGTTACGTGTAGTTATTTTCTTCTTCTTCGTACTCTTCCTTTCCCTCGTGTTACAATTCTTCTTTTAATTCAAACACAAACTTGACGGCATTTGAGCGGCCAACACAACCTTAGTCTACTGGACGGGAGAGGACTTAGTGACACCCTCGGATGGACCCAACATTCACACCTTGGTAGTTGTGTAGTCACGGCATCTTGTTAGTGAGTTATTCAAGTGGTCAGTCATCGTCCGTGGAGTGCCCGCCACACACCCAGGTGAGTGCGTCGCTGCTGTGTGTTGTGGTGGGTTCAGTGAGGGATGCGTGGTGACACTGGCATGCGTAGGCCCGGCCGCCGCGCCTGGGCTCCATGCGGGCACACAGCTTGTCCAGGTTGGGGTAGTTGTTACGCAGGAACAGGTAGTCAACGGTGTCGGACCAACTGAAGCCGTCCACCATCACCACCGCCATGTCACATTTCACGCACCTCAGCTGGTCACACGCTCTGGGGATGAAGGCGTGACTTGACATACAGCATAACATAACACAGCCTTTACACCTAACCTAACCTAACATAGACATAACATTTTGTACCACTAGTAAAATATAGTATAAATAAAACATACATGAACATACACGATAAATAAAACATACATAATAAATAAAACGTACATCCACACACACACACATATACACATAATACAACACTGTTCTTTACCCATCAGTGTTACTCCAGCTACACCTGTCCCCTCACCTCAGAGTAACACCTGTGGACAAGCCGAGGGGGACAGAGGTGCCAGCCAGGTGCGGCACACTACACCTGCTGCCAGCGTTGGTGTTGGAGGTGGGGGTGGTGGTGCCCTTACGTGAAGAGAGGGAGGAAGGTAATGATGGAAGGGGCGGCTCATCCAAGTCATCCAGAAGGTCCGTTAAGTCATCCGTCTTCACACTCTCGCTGCAAACAATATTGGATGAAAGTTATTAATGTCACCCGGTAATATTTTTTCTTTATTAATCTAAATTATATCTGTTTATACATTGGACAAAGGCTGCTTCCTATTCCTTATGAATAGTGTAGGAAGCTGAGGCACTATGTATATTATTACCATGTATGTGTCACCTTATACATATACATACATTACACTGTGAGATGAATGTAAGGAAAATAAATAATAAAATAAATAAACATTGGGTAGAGTAATAATGTTGATTAATTAGTTAAGATAAAATAATTGACATCAGCAGAACTATATATCAGTCTTTTTTTTTTTTTTTTTTTTTTTTTATAATTTTTATTTGTAATTATATTCTTTAACGAGAAAACATTGGGATAAAATAATGATGAAAAAAAAAAATATTGAAAAAAATACTAATAATGTAATTAATTGAAGAACATAACATTATAAACATCACCAGAACTATTAGTCATTTTGGTATATAATCAATTGTAATTATATCATAAAATCTAAAACAACCATTATAATACAACCTCACACACAGTAACCTAACCTCACATCGTCAATTTATACAATAACACAAACCTTTTAGTACTGTTATACACTCTCTTATTGGAACTAAAGCTATCATTAGAGAGATTAGAGAGACTGTCTTCCACCTCATCCAACAGCTCATCAATGTCATCCGCCATCCGTCCCTCTGCTCACCCACCCTGTCTGTCTGTCAAAGGAACATTAACAATATTAACCTCACAAAAGAAGGAAAGAAAAAAGAATTAACAGTAGAAACCTCAGAACGAAAGGAATAAAAAAGGAAATGACGTGAAATATTTACAATGCCATTATTTAATTTAGCTGAGGATAATAAGCATCCTTGGGAAACAATATTTATGGTATTTATTTGTAGAGTAATACAGAATAAAACAAAATATATGGGCTCATGATCAATTGAATCGTCGCAGCACTAAACACCCAAACAAAATATATATTCAAGGCAATACATACAAATACACATAAACACACACACATACATACAGTTATTAACTCCTCAAACACACACACACACACACAAGCTTTACTTACCAATGTACAATATATATAGTCACCCAGGACACATACACACACACATACGCACACACATACTCACTACCAGGAAAAGCAGGAATGTCTTGCTCGCTTCTATTCCAACACAACACACTAACACATTAACTCACTATCCCTTGAGTCTCATTTTCTATTATAAGTTCTCTAAGTCCTATTTAACAAAGTAACATGAATATTATGACGGGCTCTGTCATTGCCTGCAACCCCCTACCCACCTTGCTCCATACATACCACACATACCCGCCTCCACGCTAAACAACTAATTTAATGCCATACTCAGACGTGCTCGTACTATAGTTAGCCTTCATCATTTTGAGGAGGACAATCTTAAAAATAAAAAGACAAGAAAGACGTGCTCTAGATAGCCCGTGTGCCCCTTAGATGGTGACACGATAGACAACAAACCAACATGAATAGAAAGCTTATAATAGTATTTTTTGGTCCCTGTTTTAAAGCTTTCTCAAGACACTTCCATTCCCTTGAGTCATATTTTCTAATAGTTGTATTAATCAAAGTTACATGAATACAAAACTTATCATTATATTGTTACGTACAGAGAAGGGAGTTACCTTGCCTTACCACACCACCACCACCACTTACGACACAGCACCAACACAAACTCAGCTGCTGCCTCCTCGGTGCGACCTTGGGCGGGTGATGTGTGCGGCACGGCTCGCTCCTCCTTGGTTTTAGTGCATGTATCGGTGGACTGCGAGGTGACACACTATGACCTTCTGGCCATCCGGGTCAGGGTGAGGAAAACCACAGTACTCCCAATCCTCTCTGGTTAATGAACCTTATCCTTCTGTGTACAGCACCCTCACATCTTCCCCTTGACAAGACGCTACCCAGACTGATAGGTGAGAGGTGACGCTACAAATCCCGCGTTTTCTCCCAAAAAACCCGCGAAACATTCGCGGCTTTTTTTTCGCGCCAATATCCCCCATCGTAACAATATTTTAGACCCTGTTTAAAACCTTCCTCTATATACACTTCCAACCTCTCGAGTCTTATTTTCTATTATAAGTTCTATAAATGAATACAAACTTATCATAACATTTTAGACCCCTATTTTAAACCTTCCTTGATACACCTGTACAATGTATCAGCTCAGGTGGGCGTGGTAATGGTGATGTCAGCTGAGGGAGGCTGGGCGTGGGAGGTGCTAAGGAGGCTGACATCAGTACGAGGGTCGTGGGTGGTGTAGGACTGATCGTGGGCGTACATCCGGCCCTTAACACGATACAGGGAACGCCGCACTTGTAATCTCACCTGTAAGATAATTTTTTAGTGATATAGACTAAGTGAAAGTAAGTGAAGGGATATTAGATGCAATAAAAAAATAGTTTAGTTGATCAAACAGGAGCTGCCTTGTGTAGGTCAACTGGCCTTTTGCAGCCTCCTTATATTCTTATGTTCTTATGATCCTAGCAACCGTAACGAACCAGTAAGGTTATTCTATGCATATACACACCTCTTTGTTGATGAAGCAGTACACTACAGACACGTACAGCCCCTGAAGACCGTCCAGCGCCGTTGCAAAGATGAAATAAACCTATGGGAGACGAAAAAACAATTAAGTGTATTTTTTTGTTTACATTTAAAGAGTACCAGCCAAGGGCAAACAAAAGATAGGTAACAAAATAAAAGACAAATTCGCACCAAAGTAAAATAAAGTATAAAGGAAAGAGATAAGGAAACCTAACATAAACTAACCTAACCTAACCTAACCTAACTTAACCTAACTTACCTGTACAGCGGCGCAGGAGGTGGATCTAGGCGGCAGGTAGAGGGTGAGGAAGAACTGCAAGCCGAACATAGGCAGGAGGAAGATGGTGGCCTTGACGGCACTCCTGTAGAAGGCGATGACGAAGAGATAAGAGAGAGAGAGAGAGAGAGAGAGAGAGAGAGAGAGAGAGAGAGAGAGAGAGAGAGAGAGAGAGAGAGAGAGAGAGAGAGAGAGAGAGAGAGAGAGAGAGAGAGTAGCTTACCTAGTGGCTTTGGCGTGGTTAGCGTTGACTCCTTGTAGTTTGGTGATCAGTACACGAGTCGTGTTAGATAGCAGCGCCGTGTTAGCCTGTACACACACACACACACACACACACACACACACACACACACACACAGGAAAGATAGATAATTCATATATCAATACAATATGAAGAAAACTTGCAAAATGTTCAATAATAATAATAACAATAATAAGTCACTAGAACATACATATACAAGGATTAGGAAGATGAGGAGGAGGAGGAGGAGGAGGAGGAGGATATGGAGAAGAAGGAGGAAAAGGAGAAAGAGAAGGAGAAGGAGAAGAAGAAGGAAGCAGAGGAGGAGGAGGATCAGGGACACTCACTATAAGTATAAGAAGCCTCGGCACATCAAATATAAGGTGAAGTTGATGATTATTTGAAGGATCCTCACCAAGCCAACACTGAAAGTCCTCCAGGGTGGCCTTCACTGCCGCCCACACCACCACCAGGACCACGGGCGGCACTGTAGAAGGAGTAGGAGTAGTAGTAGTAGTAGTAGTAGTAGTAGTAGTAGTATAGTTTTTAGAGCTAGACCTTTCATACAGTCATTTCTTCCTTCATTAATTTCTTCATATAATTCATCTTTCACATTTACACCTCACCTAACCTAACCTAACCTAATACACTTATATAACGTAAACTAGGGAGTCCACGCCTCACCCCAGCCTATCAAGATGTATATCCAGGTCTTGCCGCCCCCCCTGAAGGCCGCTGCAATGAGGCGGTGGAGGTAGAGAGATTCAGCCAGCATCCAGGACCACACAGCCATGTTGAAAGCCTTAGTTAAGAAGACCAGCATGCGGCAACCTACTGTGTTTTGATCCAATGGTGAGGTGTCCTGTGTTGTGGGGGGGCGGGGGGGGAGGGGTGAGAGAGAGAATGATAAAATACGTAAATATGAGATGATACGTGGTTATTTATCGTATACTCTAACACACACACACACACACACACACACACACACCGCGTTGTACTCCGGGATCCTGAGTGCCACAATATCCAGCAGGTTGAACAGTGCCTTGCCCAGGAGTGCCAAGAAGAGGTTCAGGTGTAGGAAGAACCTTTGAACGCGCAGCTGTCTGAGAGAGAGAGAGAGAGAGAGAGAGAGAGAGAGAGAGAGAGAGAGAGAGAGAGAGAGAGAGAGAGAGAGAGAGAGATTTACACAATATATCTTAGTTATTACAATTCAACTCACTCATCTCATTCCCTTTCTCCCTTACCTTACCTTCCCTCCCTTACCCATCCTCCCTTCCTTCCCTACCTTCTCTACCTCCCCTCCCTTCCCTCCCTCCCACCCTCCCATACTCACCTGTAATATAGCAGCGGGACAATGGCAGGTGGGAGGGCGAGGAGGGAGACACCATGAGTAAGAGCCTCCCAGGAGTAAGAAACAAGGTGGTAATGATGGTGGCTACAAGTGGAGTAATCTGTCACTTCTGCTCCACTCTCATCCACCGTCCACTTCCCGTCAGCCTGGCAGTGTTTGTGTCCCTCCACTGACGGCGTAGTAGAAGGAGGGAGCGACCAAGGAAGGAGAGTGGAGTAGAGTGGGTCGCTACATGTTAAAATTACTGACATCATTAAGTAATTATTATAAAGCATATGTACTCACTCTCACTCTCTCTCTCTCTCTCTCTCTCTCTCTCTCTCTCTCTCTCTCTCTCTCTACTCACAGGCACACTCCGGCAGTCCTCTGTAGGCATATTCAGGGCAGGTGAAGGTAGCCGAGGTGCCAGGGGGGGTGGGGGGGAAGCAGTGCCAGCCGTCCCAGGTGCCAGGACAGTAGTCAGGATCAGCTGTGTTGGGTGAAGGGGAAGGGTGATGGGAAGGGTGATAGGAGGGGGTGAGGGTGGTGATGGGAAGGGGTGTAAGGGTGATGGGTTGTGGGGAAGTGTATGTCATGTTATAATAATGATAATGATAATAATAATGATAATAATAATAATAATGATAATGATAATGATGATAATAATAATCATCATCATCATCATCACCTTGAGTTGTGTTTAGCGCCTCGTTGCAGCAGTGTCCAGCGTCCTTACAGCAGGAGGTGAGTTTTCGCCCTTCCAGTTCATCCACTAAAGAGTCCAGCACGTGACCCCACGCAGCCTCGTGTTCAGGGTCAAAATGGTACTTCAACTCCTGTTAAAAAAAATAAAAGACAAAAGAAGTCACCTAAGCGCAGTGTGATGGATCGATGTACTATTTATTTCGTGACCTTACAACTCTCTTCACTGCGTTGCAAGGGCGTGAGTTTGCTGTTTGAATAGATAATAACATACTAACACACAAAAAAACCCACTACAAACACCACAAAAACACACACAAAAAAACAACAACACCATTTAAAAAGAAAAGAAAAACAGAACTCACCTCAACTCGAAAAACAAAATCGAGTCGCTTCACACCATCACTTAGCGTCACCACCTCACTCTCGACCTTCAAATTCTTCCTCCGTCTATGAACCGGCACAAAATGATAACAAAAGAAGCACGTCTGACGCAGGTAATAGTTCCCCTCCGTCGGGTAGTATCCTTTGACCTTGAAACCCATCCTACAGGCGTCCACATCCTTGGGGGAGTTAGTAGACTGCTCCTCAAGTTCCCTTAAAGACTTAGGATAATATAGAGATTAGGTTAGCCTACTAATTTCAAGGTTAGGACTATCTTGCTTAAGTTGATATATATTGCATGATAATCTGCAACCTTAATTCTATCTGACATGTAAGTATTAACCTCGCGGAGAAGACGGTAATGTCATCTCAATATTACCCAAGACTGTTCCTCGAGATTCTGTAAAGTTACTCCTTCAAATGTGGGCGTGGAGGCGTAGCATTGTCCGTTCAACCACCACCACCACCACCACACCTAGAAGTAGTAAACTCTATTAAAAAACCGAAGGCGGACGATGCCCCGCCTTTCCTGCTCACCCTGAGAATGGCTGCTGAAATGATGGGTTTGGATTCATTTTGATGATCAGTATAGGGGGGCTGGGGGGAGGAGAGGGCAGACCACTGTTAATCCTCTCAGGTCCCCTAGGGACCTCACACCACCCACATCCTTCCTCCTACTTCGCCATCTACCTTATATATATATATATATATATATATATATATATATATATATATATATATATACACACACATTATTATTATCTTTATCTATTAAATTGTAAGAATTTCCCTCACCACCACCATCACCATAATGATGAATAAATACTATAATAATAATAATAATAATAATAATAATGAATATGAGGTGATGGTAACGGGAATAATGAAAGTATTTCCTGTATCTTATTATTTTTATATATATTTTTTTAATGTTTGATATTATAGTAATGACGAAACTGATTCCAGATTCGTGTTCAGTATGACTGAAAACCTTTATGTACAAATTTTCATGAAATTCCGAGGTGAGGAAATTTTCATGAAATTTCCAAGGGTACCACCTCAGATTTTTTGGCAGAAATCATGTATTTTGAAATAACTCGAAAACTATGAGGTTTACGTAAAAAGAGTATGGAATATAAAAGAAAGAGTAGGTCATGCCCGGTCTTTTGAGCTATAGTGATATGGAATTGGAACATAAGTATAGATGTAAGAATTGAAAAAAGAAAACATTAATTTTGTTCACAATAATTAACTTTTCTCCAAAGGTATAATAGATATTGGAAAGGTGATGACATCAATCGATAGATCTTTTCTAGCTGCATAACTTTGTATATAATCCTTTTTCCTGTAAGAGTAATAGTTTCGTAGTAAAATGGCAAAAACCTATTCGACCTCAATTCTGGTGGACATTTTCGGACCACAAAATAAAAAATTCCTTATCGTCACAGATAAGTGAAAAATGACTTCAATAAAACTTTTAGATATTCCAATTTACAGTAAAATTTGTTTAAAACGTTTTCGTGTATGACAAACAGTTTTAACGGCAGTAACAAAAAACCTTCTACCCTATACCTGAAGGGGTTAATGGGGAGGGGAAGGGGTTAAGGGGGGGGGTGTAATGATGAAAATAAGTTCAGATTCGTGTTCAGCATGACCTAAGACATCATTGTAACAATTTTCATGAGATTCGGAGGTGTTGAGTTTCCGCGGCGCACAGCACGAGTAGACAAGAGTGAAAAGGTGAGGTTAGGTTAGTTGCGGTGCCACATCTATTACTGAACCAGACCAAATACCATACACACTCGCTAATACTATATACTATACTACTATACTACTATACTAATACTATATATACTATAAGACTACATTAAGTATATAGTATTAGCGAGTGTGTATGGTATTTGGTCTGGTTTAGTAATAGATGTGGCACCACAGCTAACCTAACCTCACATTTTTACTCTTGTCTACTCGTGCTGTGCGCCGCGGAAACTCAACACCTCCGAATCTCATGAAAATTGTTACAATGATGTTTTAGGTCATGTTGAACACGAATCCGAACTTATTTTCATCATTAGCCCCCCCCACCTTTACCCCTACCCCCCTAACCCCTTCAGGTATAGGGTAGAAGGTTTTTTGCTACTGCTGTTAAAACTGTTTGTCATACACGAAAACGTTTTGAACAAATTTTACTGTAAATTCGAATATATAAAAGTTTTATTGAAGTCATTTTTCACATATCTGTGACGGTAAGGAATTTTTGATTTTGTGGTCCGAAAATGTCCACCAGAATTGAGGTCGAATGTTTTTGCCATTTTACTACGAAACTATTACTCTTACAGTAAAAAAGATTATATACAAAGTTATGCAGCTAGAAAAGATCTATCGATTGATGTCATCACCTTTCCAATATCTATTATACCTTTGGAGAAAAGTTAATTATTGTGAACAAAATTAATGTTTTCTTTTTTCAATTCTTACATCTATACATATGTTCCAATTCCATATCACTATAGCTCAAAAGAACGGGCATGACCTACTCTTTCTTTTATATTCCATACTCTTTTTACGTAAACCTCATAGTTTTCGAGTTATTTCAAAATACATGATTCCTGCCAAAAAATCTGAGGTGGTACCCTTGGAAATTTCATGAAAATTTCCTCACCTCGGAATTTCATGAAAATTTGTACATAAAGGTTTTCAGTCATACTGAACACGAATCTGGACTCAGTTTCGTCATTACTATAATATCAAACATTAAAAAAATATATATAAAAATAATAAGATACAGGAAATACTTTCATTATTCCCGTTACCATCACCTCATATTTTTTTTAATGCTAGTCTTCTATAGATAATAATGCATATATATGTGACCTCTATATATAACACCTAATATAACAACAGCTCTATGTAACAACTAACAAATCAATTCAATAAAAAAACTACACATGAACTTAATAAAATACCAACAATATATAATAAAAAATAAATAATAATAATAATAGAAATAAAAAAATAATATAAAACAAAAACAATTCAAATTTCACTCAAAAAAACAAAAACACACAAAAAAAACCATATATTTACACTTACCAGAAAGAATAAACGTGATCTTAAACTCAACATTCTGTCACTTAGCACATCACCGTC